>OY282559.1:198043965-198105945 GCA_958295665.1 Tipula vernalis | reverse complement strand
TTTATATATATATATATATATTATATATATATATATATATATATTATATATATATATATATATATATATATATATATATATATATATATATATATATATATATATATATATATATATATATATATATATATATATATATATATATATATATATATATATATATATATATATATATATGTATATATATATTATATATATATATATATATATATATATATATATATATATATATATATATATTATATATAATATATATCTATATATATATATATATATATATATATATATATATATATAATATATATATATATATATATATATATATATATATATATATATATATATATATATATATATATATATATATATATATATTAACCCCCCATTCATGGAAGCGACAGTTTTGATTAATTTATTCGTTGATTTAAACACAAAGTTCATACATCGTGAAATCAGGTTACCAATTCAATATTATCTATTACATTGTGCCAATGAATTAGTTATTAAAATTAATAAATATAGGTGTTGTATCAATCATTTTCTTTTATAAATATTAGTATGATTAATTAACTAATTCATTAATAATATAAACCATAACATAACATTTCGTGAAACTTCTATTAAATTAGTACATTGATTCAATAAAAAGTTGTAAGATCAACCAAATTGTTTACAAAATGATAATTTTGTATTCGTTGTATTAATTAAAAAATTTATTAATTTTTTTGGCAAAAAATTATGAATAGTTACATTGTATATATTAATTTGTTAGCTTTTAAGAAATGCTATTCTAATCTAATAACATTCAGTTTATTCAATCAATCAACAAAGTTTAAGGATCCAAATTATTAAAAAATTCATTGCAACAATAATCTTTTTTATTGAATATGCGTATGTTTTTTTTTCAGTGTAATCGAGAGAGACGCAAGACAATGAATTTGACATGCAAATTATAGGCAACAGGAGACATGAATTCTTCATATGTACAGCTGCGTTCACTTTGTTATGATTGTCCATGATTTTCACCAATTGGAAGTTGCTCTGCATCTCGTCATTATTGAATTCAGTTATAGGAAGGAGCGAAGTAAGTTTCAATTGTTGTCGCCTCGAGCAAACTAGTACCAGTAAATATGTATACATACATACCACTATATACCCTCAACCAGTATCACTACACCATGTTACGTGAATTGTTGGCAAATCCACTGGAAGGGGAGTATTGTGGTTATTGTAATAAAATTAAATATTTAATAAATAAAGTTTATCAATATTAACCAAACATCTCTTATATTAAATAAAAGTGTGGGACACACTTTATTTATATATGTTTTACCAAATTCAGTTTTACATAATTACACTTTTTGTCAAATTGAGTTATTGATGCCAATCGATAGCTAATAAAAAACTTTACTATTAAAATTAAAAGAACTCTATCAATAAAATTCACAAAAATAGTTTTCATTTTAACTGAAAAATACACTAGTTCCAAAATTTAACATCGATTTTCTCAAACTGGGCTCAAACTATCCAACGGAAACAAGTGCGAATTAGCAAAGAATAAAATATCTTTCCTCGGAATTCAAATCAGCGCAAACTGCATGTCGCCCGATAAACCTAGGGTCGAAGCAATTCAAAATTTTCCGCGAGCAACTACGAAGGACGGCATTCTCTGATTTTTGGGGATAATACATTTTTATCGAATCTTTTTACCAAAGGCAGCAACGATCAGGCGATATTATATGAATTTTAAAAAGGGCGGAAAAAGAAGGATGAGTCACCAATAAATTGGATCGATGAATCCAAAAAGGCGTTTGAAACGTGCAAAGCTTGCAAAATGTACTCAGCTCGTCACGCTTCGAATCAGCACTAGGAACAGTATTGCATCAACAGACGTAAAAGGAACGACACCGATAAACGTCAGATAAACGACACCGAAACCCGCTACAGTACGTACGACAGAGAACTTTTAGCTGCTTATTCAGCTACCAAGCATTTCATAAATTTTGTCGATGGTCGACAATTTATTCTATTCGATGACCATAAATCGTTAACTTTATCACTACGTCAAAACCTCGAAAAAGCTTCACCAAGTCAACGCCGTCACTTAGACTTCATAGCGCAATATACATCGGATATTCATCATATTTCGGGGGACAACAACCTCCTCGCATATATTATTTCACGTATCGCACAAGTTCACATAGGAAGCACAACCGACTAAGCAACAATCGCCGACGAACAAACGAATGATTTGGAGCTGGTAACAAAGTCTTTACCGCTAATACTACTTGGTCCGAGAACTTCATTCCAAGACGATTTTCATAGTACGTCGGCAGAGCTCGTTTACGGAGAATATATACGACTACTCGCAGGTTTCGTTCAACCAAGCAAATACATTCATCAGTCTGGGTTCGTCACACAGTTGCGTAATCAATATAAAAATATTTAACCCACAAAGACTTCAGGAGATTCCAAAGAACAAATTTTCGTGTTTAAAGTTTCATCAACGTGCGAATTCATATAAACATACTATTGTATACAAGATATACAGAAAAAAGAGGTAGTAAATATGTATATTCCCGCGTCTCATTTTCGTCGACAAAA
This sequence comes from Tipula vernalis, assembly GCA_958295665.1. NCBI lineage: Eukaryota > Metazoa > Arthropoda > Insecta > Diptera > Tipulidae > Tipula > Tipula vernalis. The sequence continues at coordinate 198,103,341 of OY282559.1, read as the reverse complement.
AATCAGATATGTACGAGTATTTATATTAAGTTTGGCGGTTTTTTTGATTAATTTTTTGAATAAATCAAGAATAATTGTAATTTTTTTTAACAAACCGTATTTACAATTGATAATGATAGTTTACTGAGACCCTTTTTATGCTTTATATTTTTTTATGGTCCAAATATTTGAGAAATAATTCCTTTGCGAATATAATGTCTAAGATAAATGGAAAAAAGGGTAGACAAAATTATGATTAGGAGTATATAACATAAAACAATTAAATTATTAAATGTTTTTGGTCATTTGGACATACGTACCGTACCAAATAACAATTATTAAAATTTTTATTTTTTTACGTTATGTACTCAAATATTTGCCATCTATTTTTAAACGACGAATTTATTCAAAATTTAAAAAAGTTAGAGGATATCTTCAACAAAAGCAATTCGACGATTTTAAAAGTTGGAAGAAACTACATAAAAAACTTAATATCATATTCAAACGAAGTCGAATTAGATTTGAAATAAAAAAATTGTTTTTTAGGGACGTGTCCGATTTCTGTGCGAAATAATTTTTTTGTGATAAATTTAGCATTAGTGAAATAATTTTCTCTTCCATATTTGAAATAAGTTTTTTTGCTGTCCGAATACTGAAATAGTTTTGACATAATTATTATTATTATTATTATTGGGGGGGCCATGCGGGCGATCAGCCACTTCGCACTGCGACCTAAAAGATCTATTGTGCTGGCCCCTGCTTAATTATCCGTCCAGTCAATATTCAGGTTCTTAATGAACCTGACGATACTGCCTCCCGGTACGTGATACATACTATCTGGGCTTATTGCTCTCCCTCCTAGATGTTTACTACAGCATGTAGTTCCGCTAGAAAGACGGTAGCATTGGAGCTCAAGGACCTCGAGAGGGTTGTCCCACTCTCGTATATTCCAACTCCTGCCCCGTATTCCGTTTGATTTTACTCTTACGAGTTGCTCGGAATTGCAAATCACCTGTAGGTCACCCAGCTTTACTACAGGAAGGCTAAATAAAACTGGAGGGTGCCTGGTATCCAGAGTCCGCATATTTTGGGCTGATTAACCTATCAGCCATTCATCTTTCGGCATATGCTGTTCCACCTTAGATTAGGGTTTTTTGTCAAGGTTTTCTCCTTTAGCGCCGTACTTTAGCCTGTGCCAAATGGCCTAAAATGTGCCAAATGGCCTTAGTTACCAGTGGTTGCCACGAGGAGGCAGTACGTACACTTGCGAATTGTGAACAGGTTACCCCTTCCACAATTGTACCCATCACGCAGCTGCCTAATGACAAGACCAGAACAGCTCACGTGATGCGCACCCTACTGGAAGGTTACGGAGCTGGTAGATTAATCTACTCAACTTTGATCCCCCCCTCCAATAGACGCCAAACCACCAATTTTGACATAATAAAATTGACATTTGGAAATGGAAATACAACAAACGACAAATTGTACGTAGAGAGTTATTTAAAAGTGTACGTATATAAAAATGATAGAGGCAGAATTTGACCCAAATATGGTATTATTTCTATTAATTTCGGGTTACATCTGTTTAATGAGAAGAACACGGAACTTTGCGCGACCTTTAATAATGGATCTACCAAACTACCAGGTATGATACATTTAAACTTACAGGTATGTCTGTTAGGTATTGCTCTCTAGTATTTATAAATATCAACAAAATTCATTCTTTGCAGCGACCAATAATGTACACAATTCCCTCAACAAACAGTATTGTTAATTCAATACTTAGTTATAATGATCCTGTGACGATAATGCATTTAAGGAGATCGTCTAACACTTTCATCGCTATTAGCAAATTATTGCCCAATAAGAACCATGGTTGGGGACCGGAAATGGAACTAATGATATTTTTGATGTGGCTGGCAAGTGGGACTAGTTATAGAATTGTAGGTGCAGCAATGAACATGTCAAGATCCACAGTTTATGATATTGTTCACAAAATGCTGGAACTTATTATATTATATAAATAAAATTAAATTAAATAATATAAAACTTATTTTGTTTGCTTCACCGGCACAGAAACAAGAATTATTACGAACATGTCAAAATTATAACACACCGGTGCTGTGATAATTTGGTTGCATACAGTTTAACATTAATTTATCACAAAAAAATTATTTCGCACAGAAATCGGACACGTCCTAGGTGTAAAATGTTTTTTAAAACTCGGTTATTAAACGCCCAGTTAATAGAAAATATAAATTTGAAAAAAAGGAAATTAAATAAAACTATAAATTAAAATTAAATCTCTGGCTTATTTCATTATTATTGTCTTATGGTTTTCGCTACAACTAAATCAAAACACCCATTCGCTGTTTAGTGTTCTATAGGTGTTCTTATCAGAAGTACAATTGATAGTTTTGTTGCAATAGGAATTATTCAAATTTAGTATATATATTTAAAATCGAATACTCCCAAGTTTTTGAATTAAATAATTAAAATCTAAACGTTCTCTGCATTTAACAAAAAAATTGTACTCATAAATTCCGAAACTTGTTATGCAATGTGCTCAAACAGTCTGCTCTAGACACGAATATTAAAACATGCCTCTTTTCGCGATTTAATTCCAAAAGTATTGCAGTATATAACTAAAATAAAAATTAAAATGTTTAATTTTAACATAAAGTCGAAAAACAATTAATGGCAAGAATACAAAAAAATTCATTTATTTTCCATTTATTTAAAAAATTAATAAAAATATCACGAAACTCCATATAAATATCAGCATTTTTGTCTACACGTGACGTCAAATTGCGAAAAAAGATAGCAACAGCATGCGCAATATTATAACTTTATTTTCTGTATATCTTGTATTGTTATAATTCTAATTGACTAATTAGAAAAACTAATACAAACTTGTAATTTAAAGTGTTTAATGTATTTTTAATTAAACATTTGAACACAAGCAATTAAAGCGAATGTCAAAATTCTAACTTTTTAACTGGTTGGAATTCGCACAGCAAATCGGTTAACATATGTGGAAAATTTTATTATTTTTACCACAGTTAAAATATTTTTTTTTTTTAATTCAAAATGAATTTAAAGTATATTTTGGCCATTATTATAAATGACCTTTGCTATGTTTCGAGAAGTTTCATAATTCCATCGATGTAGAACTTCGGTGGTTTATCCGTGTAGAACTTCTGTGGAGAAACTTGGCCAAGTGATTTTCAGTCTTTTTTGAAGCGAACTTCAGACCATCAAGGGAGTTTTGCAGAACTCAAAACAAATGGTAGTCAGAGGGTGTAAGGACCAAACTATACGGTGAATGCATCAAAACTTCCAAGCCAAGCTCTCACAATTTTTGCGTCTGGAGTTGTTATGATGGAAAACAACACCCATTATATTAATCAATTCTGACCTGTTTTTTTTAATTTTCTGAGGCAATAAAGTTAATTGCTGACCGTAGAGATTAAAATCAATCGTTTGACCAAGTTCCAGAACCTCATAATGTACAATTCCCTTCCAATCCTGGCTTTCAAGTCGTTTGTGGTGGTTCACCTTTCTTTGACCATGATCCTTTTCAAACGATATTTTCGTATTTTACTCGTTTTTCTTCGCCAGTAAAGATTTGCTTCAAAAATGGGTCGATTTCGTTGCATTTTAGTTGTGATGGACATTTTGTTCTTCAACGTTCTTTGTGTATCCAGTCTTACGCAATTGGTTTAAAACTGTTTTGTGATCGATATTTAATTCTTTAGCAACGTCATAGCTGCTTCCTCGATTTCTGTTAAATTTCATCAACTTTTTCAGTAATTGGTCGACCAGAGCGAGGTAAAACTTTGACATTAATATTTCCAGAACGGAAGCGAGCAAACCATCTACCTACTATTGCATTCGATAAAGCATCTTGACCGTAAATACCACAAATTTATTCCCAGGCTTGGGCCGCGTTTTTGCCTTTTTTGTAGTAAAATGCGATTTTTTTCAGAAATTTCACTCATTTTCGCACTAATATAACTTTTGACACGAGTCATAACGTCTTACTTTGGTAAACGTTATCCCTATTCATATAGGAATGCAATTTTGCCTAAAGTAAGAGCCAAGAATAATTTTTTTTTACTTTCAACAGTTGGCACCAATCTCTAATAATATAATTATTATTTAGAATTTTAACAAATATAAAATAGTGATAACAAATTATTGAATAAAGTATAATATTTCCAAATGATAATTAAAAAAAATTAAAATTCTGATTTATCGAAAAATTGAGAATTATTGTTTAATACACATAAAACTAAATAAATTTAATATATTTACTTTAGTGGTAAACACTTCAACTACGTGAAGAGAATTTTTCTGTACCTATTTCTCAGTGGAATGAAATTATTCATTCCGGAATAAAAATACACGCGGTTCAAGGCATTCATATTTGAAAATTTAGTTATAAACCATGCTGTGAGATAAGTAAAAAACTCAGCTACATGATTAAACAAAGTATGCAGTGGCAATATTTTCTAGGATTGTTTTAAATCACCTTTAATTTTTGTTTTTGTTTCATGTTTCTAGCTAGTGCATAAAAAACAATTTTTTAGGATGGCCCCATTGTCTATGCCGGTAAGTATAGGTAATATTTGTATCATGTAAAAATATGTGTCGTTTCCGTTTTTTACGAATCTCGTTTTTTGTTTAGATGGTATGTACATCATCCGTGTGTGGTGCGTTGTAAAAATAACAACGAAGTTTCTGTCGAAACTTACATACGCTAAGCCAAAACCAACAAAAAATTTTATACAAGCCGTACTATTGCCATACAAACACAAAATAAAACCTATTATTTCTGTAAGTATTAGTGTCGTGATCCAGTATAATCGTTACATACTTCGATTTTAAATTGACGTTTGTATCAAAAATAATATAAAATCTCTCTAACACTTATAGAAATAGTAGGAATAATATTTAATAATATGCGTGCGTCATAGCAAAAATACGGCTTGTATAAACATTTTTGTTGGTTTTGCCTAAGCATATTTTATTTCGACAAATGATTTGATTGTGTGAAGTAAAAAAGTTGAATATACAATACGTTAAAAATGTTGTTTTCAATGTAAACTTTGATCTGATCTCGGTCACAATGCGTCAAAAAATACGACTAATATAGATGATACATACGCATAATACAACAAACTTTCGTTTCGGCGGTCGAAATTATACTAATAAACCGAATATAAATTTGCCGTGGAAATATTTTCCAAGGAAACAATGACCCCCATTCCGGGATTCAAAAATTTAGTGTTATTTTAATGTTATAATTTTTTAAAATGAGGTAAGATAAAATTATTTTTCAGTTCGTATTCTAACTACTTCATATTAAATTATTGGGTGTGTGAATATGACTCCGCCCTTTCTCAATTGGTGTCGTTATTTTTACTGCTTACGTAAACTATAAATGCGCAATACTTGTATTCTATAGTACTTGATGTCAGCTATCAAACGTAGTATACGACATTTGGTTAAAGTGTAAACAAATAGTATTTTTAACTCTTTCAAAATGTCGAATTTTATTCCAAATAAACATCATTTGCGGGAAGTTTTATTACATTATTTTATTGCAAAGAAAAGTGCAGCGGAAACTTATGGTTTGCTTGTGGAAATTTACGGTGAGCATGCTCCATCGAATCCTACATGCAAAAAATGGTTTCGACAATTTAAAAATGATGATTTTGGCATTGAAGATAAAGAGCATGGAAAACCACCCAACAAATTTGAAGATGCTGAATTGGAAACGTTATTGGCTGAAGATTGTACCATTCAATGTTGATCGATCAACTGTTGCAAAACGTTTACAAACAGTCGGAATGGTTCAAAAAGCTAACAACTGGGTTCCACATGAATAAAAAGAAAGAGACCTCGAACGTAGGAAAACCATTTGTGAAATACTGATTCAAAGACAACAAAGAAAAGGTTTTCTGCATCGGATAGTTACTGGAGATGAAAAATGGATTTATTATGAGAATCTAAAACGCCAAAAATCTTGGGTGAAGCGTGGTGAAGCTGGTCCATCGCAACCAAAGTGAGATACCCATTGCAATAAGGTTATGCTCTGTATCTGGTGGGATCAGAAAGGTGTGGTATATTATGAACTGCTGGAATCAGGTGAAAGTATCAATGGCGATGTGTACCGACGACAACTAATACGTTTGAAGCGAGCTATAGAGGAAAAACGACAAGAATGGGTGAATAGACACAATAAATTCAGCATGACAATGCAAAACTAAATGTTGCAAACGTTGTGAAAAATTATTTACAAGGATGAGACTGGGAAGTTCTACCTCGCCCGCCGTATTCACCAGATATAGCTCTTTCAGATTACTATACTAATTCCGGTCGATGCAGTCGTCTCTTTCTGAACAGCGGTTCAGTTCTCGCGCAGAGATCGAAAATTGGCTTAATGATTGGATCGCCTCCAAAGACCAAGATTTTTTCAGAGAGGGAATCCGTAAACTGCCTGAAAAATGGGGGAGGGGCTGCCCCCTTTCAATAAATAATTCTTTCATTTTCTAAACAAGCAAATGTGTTTTATTTTAACAAAAAAGGGCGTATTCATATTCACACCCCATAAATTTTATATATAAATACTCTTGTACTATATATAAAAAATCTAGTACATTTATGCCCGGTTTCACAAAAAATAGGCAATTTCTAGTTAAATAATATTTCCTCCCTTTCTTTTACTTTCTTTTACTCTAGTAAAATAAAGTATAGTAATCATGAAAATTTTGGACCTTGAGATTTTTAGAGATTTATTTGTTTTGAGGTCCCCTGAGTCCGAAAAAGTGGGTTTCGAAATGGTGTCTGTCTGTCTGTCAGTCTGTCTGTCAGTCTCTCAGTCTGTCTGTGTCCTCTCTACAGCCCAGATGGCTTAACCAATCGCACTGAAACTTCAGATTTAAGCTTTTATGATAAATTGGGAGGCCCCAGTGAATTTTACTCCAAATCGGCTAACCGGAAGTGGCCACTCCCTTGGTCCAGAAAATTTATTTTGCAAATATCTTAAAAAGTATAAGGTTTACAAAAAACTACTGAACACAAAATGTTTCCAAAAATTAAAAACAAATAAAAAAAAAAAATTAAAAAAAAAATTTAAAAATTTAAAAATTAAAAAAAAAAAAATTTAAAAAAAAAAGTTATAAAAAAAATAAAATTTCTCAAAATTCTCTGTTCGTAAAAGAAAGTCGTGTGTTGGCCACACCTCCATTTTGTTTTATTAAATTGCGATTTATTTCATAATACAAATTCAACGCTCGCTAATTTTATTTCTTTTTTTACATCAACATTTTAACTGGAGAGCTAAATATTTAACTACCCAATTTCGTCGAGCTTAATACTTAGCTGAATGCTAAATATTTCTATGTAAAAAAAAAAAATTATTAACTTGCATAGAATTTGTATTATGAAACAAAACGTAATTTTATAAAAGAAGAAAGGGAGGAAATATTATTTAACTAGGGATTAAATATTTTTATGTGAAACCAGGCATTAATGTTTCTCCTCTCAAATATATTTCATAAATAATATGGCGACAATAATAAAAGGTTGGTAAATACAATTTCAAATTTTTATTTTGTTATTCTTTGCATTTCTGCATCAAATTGTATTTAATAATTTTTTCTTTATAGAAAAAGTTAAATGGCAGCCAAAAACGAGCAGTACGAGGTTTATGTCTCCTTTATGGAATACAATACCGAAATTGTAACAAAAAAGATTCCAATGATTCGGTTCAATCTCTTGGCAGACACAATTATTCTATGAAAAACCACAGACCAGAAATGTGGTATTATTATTAATGCATTTTTTTATGATTAATTATTTTATTAAACTAATTAGAAGTTTATATTAAAAAACAAAATTATAACATTTGTCATTTATAATGAATAAAATATGTTTTAATTAAAATATTTGTTGATGTATGATTCCCGCAATCTGCATCCCAGATTGTACCATGTTGAATTTTCTGAATTTATTGATGTATCAACCTCATCTATAATTTCGACTAAATTGCTTTCAGGATTTAATTCATCTTCGGATAAATCACTATCATCTGAGTCATCGTCCAAACATGAATTGTGTATACATAAATTATGTAGCACAACTACTGCATATATAATTTTACAGGCAACCGTTGGATGGTAATGCAATGTGCGAAGCCATAGTAGATATCGGAATCTCGATTTCACAAGACCAAAACATTTTTCGACTATGTTTTTCGCCCTTATAAACTGTTGATTATAAGGACAATTGTTACTTCCATTTTCTGGATTGTTTCAAGTAACTAGCAACCAAGCTTCCATTAGTTTGGTTTGTGACATTTGTAAAATTATCAACAAAATATCTGCGTATTGGCGATGTCATCCAGATCGCAGAATCGTGAACGGAGCCTGGAAACCGAGCATTTGCGTAATTTATTCGCATATTTGAATCACAACAGGCAAGAACATTTATACTATGGTATCCTTTCCTATTGCGAAACAAATTTCCACAAAAAAAATTGTCATCCTCGGGGTGGTGCAAATATGGCAACGTGGCATCCACCGATCGCGCCAAACACTTCTAGCATCTGAAATTTTCTTGCAAATCTCTCTTTTGTCTCTGCATCTTGTGGGAACTTTATGATATCATCTAACAGATCTGTACATATTAGCCTGGTAATCTCGTGGATACATCTAGATGCACTTGGCTGTGATAAGGCTAGGATATGGCAACTTCCAGCTGCCACTTTGTATGACAAATGGCCATAGAAATGGAGGGTGCACAGTAATTTGAGCCTGAATGGTATGGTTGATTGCCGTGACAATGGCTAAAGTTTTGTTATTAGAAATTGAACTGTTGCCTTATTAAGCCTAAATGACTTTAGAAATCGTGATGCGGGCAGTCCATACGGATCACTTGCATCTTGAAGCATCCTTAAATTAGCGCGGTGATTGATTCTATAAATAAAAAATGTTTCAGTCATGTATATAAATAAATTATCAAAGTATTTAAAACCTGGCGCGCCTTTCGTTTTGTTCTCCGAAGCACCGTGTAAAAAAAGACATTTTCCAAATTTTCCTCAATAAATTATTTTTTAATTCTTTTGAAAGATTTTAAATGATGCACACAACCCATAAAAGTATCTAATTTATTACTTTTATTTTACGTCAAAATAACATAACATTGTAACTTTAAAATTGAGCGGAATACCAAAATTGTTTTTACATGTTATCAAAAGTTACATGTTACATAAAATGGTAAAATTATAAATTGATAAAATTTTGTTTGACTTGAATACCAATACACATTTTACATGTTATATAACATAATAACATGATAAAATGTTGCCGCCGAAATAGGGCCCAATAACTTTACAAAAATTAAAAATTTTGTTGTATAATAGACACAAATTTTAATATGACTTCAAAATAAAGACAACAGGAAGAAAAGAAATCAGTAGTTATTGTTTTCCTTTTTCTTCCTGTAATTTCTAATACAAAACGATATCCGTCGAAAATTGTCATCGAATTGCATAGTTAGCCCCCAGAAAATAATTTATTCCGTTCAGTTGCAACCAAACCTTGATAAAGATCATTTGCTTCATCGAAACCGGTAACTTTATTAAATATTAAAAAGCTTGTTGGAAGAAATGTGTTTTTGTTTGAATAACTCATTCAATAAATTGGGATGAATTCCACAGTGGTCCTCGATAATAATTTCAATGAAAAAGAGAATAAATAACTAAATTTAAAATTCGAAATATTTATTTTTAAAGTTTCAAAGGAAAATAAAAATGTATTCCCTATTTATTAATGATTTGAGTTTTTGAAGCAATTTATATAGTCGCATTATTTAAGATTATCATTCAATATCGTGAGGGGATGAAAAGTTTCTTGTATTGATAATAAAACGCAACCTTTTTAACAATGTTTGTACTTAATCTTTAATACAATCTCCTTTTAAGTCAATACACTTCATTCAACGATTTTCAAACATTTTTCTATCCAAACGATGCTGTGAAGTGGCTATTCGTTCGCGTTTTTGAATGATAATGATCGGGAGCGGCACCCATCTTGCTTTAAACTTTTCCATATGGAAATGTCCCTGCAAGATATTTTCTATAAGTTCTTTTGAAATGTTTACTATGTCAACAATCTCGCTCAACTTCAGTTTATCGCTCAATAAAATAATATGAATTTTTCAGTCATTTTGGGTGATGCATCCGTTTTGATGATGAACCATCAAAACCGCTTGTGCAACCACGTTTAAATTCGTGGACCCAAAAACGGACGGTTTCATAGAATGGTGTATCCATAACATTTTTGTTATCGGTGGCTGATAAGCCTTTCAAATAAAGAGAATGAATTGGATCATAAATTTGAAATTTATCTTGCCAAAGAGCAGAATACGTAAATTTTCTTGCTTGTGCAATGCAAACTAAATGACGGATTGAGTTGAAAATTAATAAAATATCCTATTTTCGAAATGTAATAATGGTAACTCAATTCAGCGCCATCTATATGTGAATACAAGATACATTACAGTCCATGTAGTACGGGTATAATATAATTTAAATAACTCATTAACAATTGAACTAGTGATTACTACTTCGATGATTTAGATATGGCTCAAAACGCGTCAACCGCGTTAATACCACGAGACATTCGAAAAATTTGGATACCTGAAACATCGTGATCCGTTATGCATTAGTTTTTCTTAAACTTTACACTTTTTACTTTTCCCTAAACGAAGTTATATTGGGTGAGTATGGTAATCGCGAAAAAAATGTTCTTCCAAATTTTCATATTTCCCGACGAATTTGGTTATTAGCACTCCAACCAGAGTAGAATGGGTTGCAGTGGAAGAGAAAACAACCAAACAGATTTTTAAATACTTGTAGCTGTGTACAAAAAGCTTATGAGAAAATAAACAAAATACCGATTTATCACATCACTAACGGTTAATACACCTTCGAATAATTCTAAATTCCAACAATTATTCCAAAGGTGACAAAATGAATAGGTTAACGTGCGACTAACTATGGTGGTGGCAAATACTTTGCTGTTGGCACAAAAACATATAGTAAGCTTTTAAATATAAGTTATTTCTCTAACGTTTTATTGACATTTTATTGATTGAAATTTCAACGACATTAATAAAACGCTTTAATAAAATCGCATTTAAAGTTAAAGGTATTATTTCTACACACTTAAAAAAATAACTTTATCCACTTTTGACATATAATAGCTCGATAAATATGCTGATTTCAAACAAAGAAAATGTAAAATAACCCATTGTTATTGTATAACCCACGCTGCTACGGGCAACGTGAGCTATATTTTGTATAACAAAATGTTGATTAGTCATTGGAAAATTATTCGTAGCCAAATTGAATGAAAAACTATATTCCAAAAAGTAGTTAAATTAAAGTACACCATGACAATTTAAAGAACGGTCACTATGATAAAATGTATTTCAAAATTCAATGATCCAGTGTGAAAACACAAAATGAAACTATTTCTTACTAATTTACGAAATTTATTTCAACAAAAATGGATAAAACGTTGTATGGCACTCGTGAACAAACAGATATTATCCACTCGGGATAATGTCCCACTTCCCAAGTAGCACCAAATAACTTTATAGTTTTATAACCCGTTTCCGACGTCGGTACAACGTCACAAATTTCTATAAATTCACTTGTTTGACATCGAACTAACAATTTTTATTTTTTCGTCGGCACGACCACAATGCGACGTTATATGTTAGCAGCCGCCAGAGCGTTATTTTATATCTACTTGACAACTTTTTTTGACTATTTTCAACTATTGACCGACTACGAGTAATATGTATTTTATAACCGTGTACCGATTATTTAGTTATGTTGTCGTATTATGTGGTATTTAATGACTACCTAGCAACTTTTTTGTCGTGTAAAAACCAATATCCAACCTAAATATTTTGTTGTTACCTGCACGACCACAAGATAACATTTTTTAGTTATGCATACAATTTAGTGAAATAATTGACAAAAAAGATATTTTGTGACCGACATTATTACATCATCGGCAAACAACCTTATTGTGTCATGTCAATGTCAATTTTTATATAAATAATTTAATATAAAAAAAATTTTCTGACTTCAACTTCTTTTATCTTCCAAAATAGGTCAATCATAATTTTTGTGTTATACTAAGGATTTAATTAATGAATAATTATCAACATAAATAACACAAATGTTTTACGTTTTTGAAGTTTTAATCATGTTTTTTATAATTCGCGAATGTATCATTAAAATCAAATACATTTGTATCCATACAGTCTCCTTTGTCTTTTTCAGGGAATTTTAAATTAACTATCTCAAGTTTTTCTTTTTTGTCGTTAAGGAATTTTTGGTGAATGCACAACGCTATTCAATATAACTTATTTGGTGTGCAAATATCTTTACAGTTGAATTCTTGAAAATTTGGTAATAAAATTAAATAAATCGTCGGGAGAATGACTAGACCATCGTGACAGTAACTTTTTTGGAAATAAAATAACAAATTTGTAATTTTTGAGTCGAATTTGTTATAAATTGGTTATTAATCTAACTTTTTAGTGGTTTAAATATATTTTAATACATAATACGAAGTTCGCCATTTTTAATTATACATGCATATAAAAATTTGTATTTTTTGAAAATAAAATTCTGATTTTCATACTTCTCATGACTAAATATTATTGTAATATCATTATTTTAAAGGTGGGGATTATTTCAATATGGTTTAAATTGATTTTAGAAAATTTTAGTCAACCTTAAATAAAAATATTTTTGAAATAACAGAAATATATTTTTAAAAAATACGAATTTATAAGGCGCATGAGTTTTTAGTTCACTGATAGGTGCACATTTACGATAAAACTTGCTTTGTTTATAAAAATATGTCGGATCTAGCCAGATTTTTGGGTTATCATTATTACAGGGAATGTGAATATTACATTTACAATTATTATGAAGTAAATTTTCATAAAGTCGTAAATAATGAAATAGATGATAAAGGAAATAGACAAATAATTATTATATTTATAAGATAAAAGAAGACAACATGATTATTTATATATTTTATAAAAAATAGTTGTCCTGTCTGCTAAAATACAAACAAAATAGTGGTCAATATATCTATTTCCTGACTTGTATTCTATGGTCAATTGACAAGTCGGATGATAGTTATTACGACGTTGTTACAACCCAAAATTTATTCCCCAATAACGTTGTATCTCAGTTGTCATACCATTGTCACAACGTTGGCTAGCCGACCAGTAGTCATTTAGCCAACCACAGTACAACGTTATACCAACTCACTCGTGCTACTTGGGAATTGGCTATCGCCTCGTGGGACAAACTTATCCCTCATGGATAACATCTCGTTTTGCTCACTAGTACCATAAATAACTATTAATTTTTAATGCAAGCCTTGCATTATATAGTAAATATAAATTTTCAAATTTTCTCAATTTTTTATCAATATTTTTTTAAAAACAAAAGTTTTTAAAATTTGGAAATATAAATGTTTGGTGTTTAAAGTAAACTGCTCTTGGAGACTTCGACCCTCAAGAAACCAAAAACAAGGACCAAATGACCAAACCCCAGAAAAAATAGGGCTTAACTTACGCAACTTTTAATGCAACTTGCTTTAAAATTTAATAGTCTTTGATAAATTTTAATTGACGGAATGTTGCACTAAAATTTAATGTAATTGCTGTATTACAAATTAATGCAAATTGTATTAAATCCTTTTTAATGCAAGCTTTGTATTATTTTGTAATACAGCCTTCCACTGGACCTATATGCAAAGCAATTTACATTACATAAGCAATAATTTTTTAAGTGTGTAAGTAATAAATTCTCTTGTTATGAAAGGTCGTATAAAAATCTTAATAACATATTACTGTGGGGCCCTCTTAAATAATAGCACGCTATTAGGACGGAGGAGGTTTAGGAAAGAGGCGATAGAAGATATATATGTATGTGATAATATGTGAAAGGGAGGTGGGGTGTTGGTCACAAACGATAATTGAGGTAAATTTTGATTTAGTTTGTTTTATTTGTTCGTATTACTCGAATGGTTCACAGCGAAAAGAGAATTATATCAATCAATTCTCACGTTGCTGACATAATGTTCTGAACTGAACTAATGTTACAAATCTTCAGAAAATAAATGTTATACATTATGAATGCTCTAATAAGAGAATAACTTAAATTCTTAAGAATTTTCAACAGTATACTAGAGAAATATAACTGGATCTAATTCATAAAAGTCAAAGATGAAAACTGGCGAATGCGATTTTGATTGCTGTTCAACAGGTCTCAGTTTTAAATAATATAACATTAATTATAAGTCTGTGGTTTGGCGGCTTGGGAGTAGATGATTTATGTTATCACAAATCTGGTGTCGTATAACGGACGCGTTTTGGGAAAATGTTGTTCTAGGAGTCGGAATTTTCTAATATAGTATTAGATGGCCATCGAATCAAATATGAATTCTTGATTCGCGACAGCTAGTGAGATACGGAAAAACTTACCTAATTCCTTGGTATTAGGTAAGGAAACTTGCATTTTTATCAGATGTTTTTATTACATGAACAATAATTATAATGATCAAATACTAGGCGATGTATCAAATAATATTCAACGATGGTTTAAAAACCTCATCAAAACTATTTCACAGAATCCACTGTTCCAAATAAGTTATTTTACAACACATACAATAAATAAAAATTATTAAAAATATGATAGAAAGCTTTTCAGGTTTTGATAATATTTTTTTAAATTTGTCTTGCAGAATTCTATTGAATGACTATCGAAACAAGGTTTTCTAAACCTAAGAATACTTGCACCAAAAATATTGCCAGTTTTTAGCAGCTCATAAATATACATATGAACAAATATATCCTCAAATGATGTAAGCGAAAACTAACAGTAAAAACAAATTATTTCATCACTTGCAAGATCTATTAATAATTCCTTTTCCAAAAATAAATCCTAACATTATTGGTTTGTTCTTCGATTCAAGCACAACAATCTCGCTCTGAACTCTAATTTTTATATTTATAATGATTTTCTTAGTTCTGCAATTTTTATTTTTTGGCCCAAGTAAAAATAAACTTGAGCTTAGCTGAGTTTGTACCAAAAATGTAATAAGAAGTTAAAATTTGTCTGTTAATCAATATGAAAATTTTCGGCTTTTTATAGACAAAATTTATTAATTGTAAGGACATTCGCAATATTTATATTTGGTAAATCAGAAAAATATACAAGCCAATCACTCATAATATGGTATATCCACTAACAAAAGTAAAAATATCATTCCCCCTCCCACCGTACTTTACCACAAGAGTTACACCAATGTATCTACTCTTACAAAAATGAGAAACTCTCCTTGAAGCCGAATTTTGTAACCTTCTGCGTCGTAAAAACTCCGAAGTATTAGGTAACCAAAGAGTTCATATAAAAAAAATTTCATTTGCTAAACAAACTTCCACTGCGGATTGAAAAATGTTGATTTCGCATCTTAATACTCTCAAAGATTGCTCCAAGACCTCAAAACAATAAATTTAGAAGTTATTGGTGTTCATTATGTTTGCTCATTTGCGTTTTGCTAATTTTGATTATTTCCATTTTTACAACAACAACAAAATTTTGTACCCATTTATAAACACACGGGGAAATGTATTAATACTTTAATTAATAAACTTTTTTTTAATTTATTTCGTAAATTATTTAAAACAAAAATAAGAAAAAAATAAATTAATGGTTAACAAAAATAAATTAACATAGTAACAAAACATGAAGTAATATTCTACAATATATCACCTAAAAAAATAAAATCTATAAGCAAAAACTCCTTACTCAATCATCAAAGCGCAAGGGCAAACTAACATGTTAATGAAATGAATTTATTTGTGTTGCTTTGACATAAATATATTGAGCGAACGCTTATTTTCAGCCGGTTGCTCAGTTTATACGAATTTAATAAAGAAAAAAATCAACGATATTCGGTTAACTTCATTTCAAAATGCGGAGTAATACATCGGAGTTTTACGACACAGAAGGTAACAAAATTCGGCTTGAGTTCCTATGTTGATAGTTTGGTTTCGTACTGAAAAGTTGGTCTACTCATCAGGCAGCTACGACCAAACTACAAAAAAAAGAACTCTCGCTTAATACATTTAGTACCAAGCCAGAATGTACTGATGTGAATTGTATTCACAAATGAGGTTCCTGCTTTGGTTTTTGATTTAGTGAATATAATTCAATAGATCAGTACGTTCTGGCTTGGTACTTAATGTACTAAGCGATCATTATATTTTGTAACAACGAAAACATACTACCGCCATAGGATCTCAAGGAGGATTCGCCCCCTTTGAACATTTTCATACCAAAAATGTATTGTAACTTTTTGCACCGCCCCGACACCGGGATCGTTTTCTAACTGTTTTCAATTTTTACTTGATATTTCCAATTTTTAGGTAAAATCAAAAACTTCTCTTAATGTACAAAATTATTTAAAAGGTAATTTAATGGAATTTAGTATTTATTTGTTTAGTTTTAGGAACAATATTAAGCCGAACTTAGCGATTTCTGTTATTTCCTTAGGTACCTTCCCTGAGGCCCTGCGCGAAATCATAAAATATTATTGTTATTAACATTTGTAAAGAGCTCTGCGTCCTCCGATTACATGGAGAGACTATACATGTATGCTTTCATTGAAGGCATTCGACAAGCAGAAGGCAATTTTCACCGAAAACATTGCTAGTCCGTTGTTAACGCCGGAAGCGATTATCGGAGTTCCTGAAATAAAAAAGGAAATTAAAATCAATAGAGACTGCATTTCCGCGATCAACAACCAAATCTACACAACTACAGTGTCTTTAAACAAAAATTAAAATCTTTATACCCCTAACATAACAATGACATTATGCTGATTTCTGAAATATATTTTGCAACTACGACCCATTTTAAAATCAAAGAATACACCTTTTACAACACTAAGCATCCTAGCAAAAAATCACATGCGGGAACGACTACACTTATCAGGAACTGAACTAAACGATCTTATGAACTCCAAAAATACAGTAAGGTATATGCTACAAGCAACTAGTAATCTGTCTGGATGAATCGTCAGAAATATATACCATATCTGCAGTTTATTGTCCACCGAAACATTGAGTTAAAAGAAAGTAACTGCAATGGCAAATATATCCATAGTGGAGTTTAAGATTAAAATGTTCGAAGGGAAAACAACTGTCGGAATATATGTGTATAGACGAAAAACTAGATGGCATATGTACTGGCCACTCAACGTTTGGCCAATTGAGACGAAAAATTCGCGTTTAATTTGTGTGTAACAAAGGCACCTCTGGAATGATCGAAACATGTTACGATCTATATTCTGATCACTCACCGAGTATATAAATATTTATATGTATATATGAATGAGAAAATTGAATTTGAATGAGATTGGAAACATACTTGGTAGTAAATGTATATCTTCATATACTGGCAGCTCACGCCATATGCAAGAATATATACAGGAAGCTAAGCTATGACTTGTGTTCGTGGTTATGGTCGACTAGATTTGTTTGTAACATTTACTTGCAATCGACAATGGGATGAAATTAAACAAAATTTATTACCTGGGCAATCACCAGTTGATATACATATGATATTACTGCACGTGTCTTTAAACAAAAATTAAAATCATTATACTCCTAAAATCGCACTGTCTAGTCACCGAGAAATATCAGGCGATTCCGCAGAAATTCCAGGTAGTCGAAGATGAATTCCCAATCGAACAAAATGGAATTCTCGGAAGAGATTTCCTCAACGGAAACAAAGTAGACATTCTATACAGTACCTCGGAGTTAAATATCCTAGGGAACAAGGTCAAATTCCTTAATAATCCAACGAATATACGTCTCTCTCCACTGGAAGAAGTAATCGTACAAATCAGTACACCCACAAATAACTCATACCTATGCAATTCCGAAGAGATAGTGCAAGGTGTATTTGTCGGTTACTGCCTCATCCAACCCAATATGCTGAGAGCACAGGTTAGCATTGTGAATACTAACACTAGTGAGGTGATTATTGAGGGCTTTGTTCCGAAACTCACGGAGCTTAGTCAGTACGACATCTTTCAGTTAGACCATGAGTTTGAAGGTAATAACACGCAACGTGTCGAAGTTAGAGATTGTAACGTGTTGTTGTTTTTTTATTTTGTTAACACTGCGCCGTTGGATTTCGGAGCAAGTTAATTAGTTTTTTTTATAGGCAATTTTTTTTGTTGAACAACAAAGAAAAATACGTTGAAAGGCCTTAAAATTTTGAATTACATGGTGCAATAATTTTTGCGTTGGTTTTTTTATTTTTGTTGAGCGGTATCTTTCTAAGACATTAGCTGAAATTTATTTTTTTTTTTTTTCGGAATAAATTATTTAAATCAAGTGTTCGGAGGTCAGAAATCCAACAAGCAGATGAAGGAGACAAAAATAACAATAAAAAAAGACAATAAACTATTTTTCTGTTGTCAATTAAATGCAACAAATTATTTTTTGGACCGTTCGGTCATTTTGTTTATAAAAAAAAAATAATAACATATTTTTTTTTATTTAAAGTTAATTCATTTTCATTAGTTTTCTTTTTAGATTTAATTTAATTTAATAAATTTTTTTTTATATGAGCTGAATTTATTTTTTTTGTTTTGCTTTTTTATTTCGCCAAATTTCATGCTACATAATTTGGTGCCCAACGTGGGGCCCGATTGATCCGGGAATCAATCGAAAAAAATTTTTATATTAATTTTTTTTAATTTATAATATTTATTTTTATTTTTGATAGATATATTTTTTCTTAAAAAAAGAAAAAAAAATAGGTTTTGCAATCTCACAGTATTCAGGAAGCTGAATACCTAAATATAAAAAAGGAAAAATTTGCCTTATACATATTAAAATATTGTATATTTTGGGTTTTAGAAATGAATCCTGCTCATTTAAGCGATGACGAATTACATCATGAGTTGATCATCGCGGATTAGCAATAAATAAAAATATTGATGATTCCAGATGAGCACTGAGGCAGAGATTACGAAGTGAGACTAAGGGAGATGAAGTTGCTCCGACAACATGCACTAATGTAGAACCTGAATTCCAAGCCTATGAGATGAAAAACATGGATTTAACGAGAATCCCGCCTGGGACCCGTTTTGTACAAGGTAAGCGATTTAACAGCAAATTTATTCATTTGGTTCGGCGACTTGAACGTCTGAATAACTGCCTTCCTTCTGAATCTCCCATGCGAGTTAAAACGCAGGAGCTGATTACCAATATACGTCCTTTGATTAACACCGACATCGTCGAATCTGGCGATGATAGACAATTTAACTTAGAGAGTTCCCATTCGATTAATAATGGTTCAAGTTCAAATGGTTCAATCAGTTCTTCATGATAAATTAGATGAAGCGCTAAAACTGATTCAGAGTGTAAATCTCGAAATGTCAAATAAATCATCAGAAAAACGTGACCCGCCTACGGAAAGGAACAGCCGCCGCAAGGCCCTCTCACTACAGGACTCCCCTAGTGAAGATGATAGCTCACAAGATTAAGCAGTTTCAAATAGATTATCTCCACCTCCAGGTCGGTCAACGGCCTTATCTCGGCATCGAATATCCTATAAGTCTTCAATACCGAATTAAGCATGAGGGCTAAGTCCGAGGGAACTTCTGATCATGATCTGTGGCGGTCGGCTTATCATTTATTTGAGGGCCCTGCTAAAATATGGTACCGAGCATCGCACTCTAAGTATCAATCATGGAAAGAACTAGTGCTAGCTTTGAAAAGAAGTTTCTTGCCTAACGATCATGATTATTGGCTTATGAAAGAAATCAAAGACCGAATGCAGATGAAAGATGAACCATTCGCACTATATTTGGCGCAAATGCAGTTGAGTTTTGAGGATCTAGATGATTCAGTTATTGAAAAACGAAAATTGCCTACAAATATCCGAAATCTTCAACCCTTTTATTTGGAGAAGATTCCGATTACTAAAATTAAAAGTATCGCCCAATTAAGCGATTATTGCAAGCAAATTGAAGATTTGCGTTACAATCTGAGCCGTCGAAGTTCAGCGAGATCCAAGTTAATTGACCCGCTTTTAAAAGTCCCAGTGTATAAGCAAAAACAACGAGTATTCGAGGTAGATTCACTGCTAAATAATTTAAAGATAACCGAAGAGACAGAAACGGATTCCCCTTCTGGAAATATGGCTACAGCAGAAGCAATTACAAATATTTCACAGTGTTGGAATTGTGGTAAGAAAGGGCATACTTTTCATGCTTGCTCTTCTCCACAAACAAAACTGTTTTGTTTCAAGTGTGGCAAAGAAGGTGTAAGAACGAGAAAATGTCAGAAATGTGGAGGTTCTTCCACACCGGAAAACCGGAAATAGAAGTTAAATTAAGGAGTCGATCTAACTTCAAATTAACGCAGACTCCTCAACATAATCCTTGTAATGTACATTTCTCTTATTTTTCACATTGTTTAGATTCACTAATTAACTTCTCAATGGACGGTAGACCCATGGATGTTAGAATTTTTGATGTAGATGTAAAAGGTTTGCTAGACTCTGGAGCAAGCTGCACCATTTTAGGGGCAGGTAGTGATAAATTAATTAAACAATTAAACTTAAAGGTTCATAACATTGTATCAAACATTGCAACTGCTGACGGTACCAAACACGTAACACAAGGATACGTTAATTTACCTTTCACATATAACACGAAAACATATGTAATACCAACATTGATAGTCCCCTCTATTGATTCCATGACATTTGCTCGAAAAACATTTGCTCGAAAAACATTTTCTCGAAAAACATTTGCTCGAACACATTTGCTCGAACAACAATTACTCGAACGTCATTTCTGGTAAAATTAATAATCGAAAAATTATTCAAAAAAATCGCGCGATTTTTTTGAATAATTTTTCGATTATTAATTTTGAACACTGCATCCTGGTCATATTGAGCTTTTAAGCCCACGTGACATATTCTGCAATATAAACTCTGGCCTAAATGAAAGAAGCAACATTTTTGTTGAGCATCTGGAAAAAATACAGAAACTGCGTTTATAATAGCTTGTTCAAAATCTGACATTAAATGCAATGGCTTTAAATAAACATTTAACAATTTTAACTGTTCGAATGACCTTTTATATGATTCAGTTAATTTGTTCGGTAATAAGACATACACTAATGGTAAAGATTGCTTTTCTTTTATCCCATATGGTAAAAAGTTGATTAAAAATTAACGGTATTGTTTTAAAAGTACCTTCAACGAACCACATGTCAGATTGCGCCAAAAAGCGAAGATTTTGTTGGGTTGAGAATATCAAAATTCGAGTTTCGGTAGGCCCTGAAACATTAAATTTTTCTTGTATAATTAAATCAATTAACGATTTCGGAATAACAGCATTTCCTTGTCTTTGTCTGTGAGTTGTGCTCTGCATGGACGGAATAGACAGCATATGGACTCTTACTGGATTATTTATGGCAACAGTAGATTCAGCAATAATATGTTGTGTATTAATATTTGTAGATAGTGCTCTCTTTTTAATTTCAGAAAGGGTATTTCTAACACCAACATTTGCCGAATCGGCAGCATGATTATGCTCTCCAACTTTCTTTATAATAACATCACCTTTGGTATTAATTCGTGCTTTACATCGCATTGCCGATTATTCGTGCATACCCAGTACGTAACATCATTATGGTGTTTATTTTTAATAAATACATAACCATCTACTAGGAAGCAAGGCTTATTTTTTGTTGTTTTTAAATTATCCATACTGGTCATCTACAAGGTTAGAAACTTGATTTGATTTTATTATGTTTATTTTATTTTAAAGTTTGTATATTTATCCTTACCAAAATTGTTTAATTTTTAAATGTTGAAATAGTAAACATTAACGTTGAACTAATAAATATTTTGGTTGAAAACATAGACTACTTATTTCAAGTTGTTTTTTCGAGAAAATGTTTTTTGAGTAAATGTTTTTCGAGCAAATGTGGTTTTATACATTTTAGTGAAAGTGTTTTTCGAATAAATGTTTTTCGAGCACATAATTTTCGAGTAAATGTTTTTATAGAATATTTTTTCCGAGTAAGTGTCTGGGTACCCCCTCTATCACCTCACTTTTGATATTGGGAATTGACTTCTGGAAGTGTTTCAACATCACGCCAGTTGTCAATGAAGTCAGTTCGAATCCGATAGATAGTAAAATTGCGAAGTGTCAACATGCTCTTACATCTGAGCAAAACTGTGATTTAAGATCAATCCTAGCAAAATTTTTAATATCCGACGGTACTCAAATCGGCCAAACAAACGTCCTCAGCCATCATATAGAAACTGGCGACGCTTTAGCCATTAAACAAAGGAATTATCCGGTATCCCCTTATATTCAAGTAAAGCTTGACGTTGAGTTAGACCGCATGTTGAAACTGGGCGTAATTGAAAAATCGATAAGTCCATGGAGCAACTCAATAGTATGTGTAAATAAGCCGAACGGGAAAATTCGATTATGTTTAGATTCTCGTAAGCTTAACTCTGTTACAAAGCCCGATGCATACCCATTGCCTCACATCGCTCGGATCTTAGGTCGTTTTAATAGTACCAATTTCCTTTCAAAAATTGATCTTTCTGATTCTAGAGGCCATTTCCAATTCAGAGTAATGCCGTTCGGCTACATAATGCAGCGCAAACAATGGCTAGAGTTACGGATCTTGTACTCGGAGTAGATCTAGAGCCACACGTATTTGTATATCTTGACGACATAATTGTTTCAACCGAAACATTTGAAAAACATACTTATCTCTTAAATGTTGTGGCAGATCGTTTAAAAAATTCAAGGTTAACAATTAATCTCGAAAAATCAAAATTCTTCCAAGAGAGTATGAAGTATTTGGGGTATATAATATCACGCGATGGTTTGACCACTGATCCTGAAAAGGTAGAGGCAGTTCTTAATTACCCCACGCCAAATTCACCGAAGGCCGTGAGGAGATTGTTGAGAATGGCCGGATGGTACAGGCGCTTTGTCAACAAGTTTGCTTCAATTACAGCACCAATTTCCGATACTCTCAAAAAAGGAAAGACTTTCGTGTGGACTGAAGCCGCTAACCAGGCTTTGCTGATGTTGAAATCGGTATTGGTATCTCCACCAATTTTGGCAAATCCAAACTTTTCGCAACAATTTATCTTCCAAGCCGATGCTTCGGATGTAGGCGTGAGTGCCGTGTTAACTCAAGGTGAAGGTGCGGAAGAAAAGGTGATCTCCTTTTTCAGTTAAAAATTAAGTACGCAACAACGCAAATATCACACAACTGAAAAGGAATGTCTGGCTGTTATATTGGCAATCGAACGGTTTCGCCCTTACATCGAAGGTAGCCATTTTTCTGTAATTTCCGATCATGCTTCGCTAACCTGGCTTAATAATATTAAGGATCCTAGTGGCCGATTGGGTCGCTGGTCATTAAAATTGCAGCAATATAATTTTGATCTTCGACACAGAAAGGGCAAATATAACGTTGTGCCAAACGCTCTCTCCAGAACGGCATATTGTGATTCTATTGCAAATGAACCGTTAGATCAGTGGTACAGCGAACTTCTGAAGGGGCTGACTGTTAAGCCAGAGAATTATCCGGATTACAAGAGGGGAAAATGGGAATCTTTTCAAGCACTTCGGTGGATCCGACTGGAAAAGACTTGTTCCACTTCACGAAAGAGACAAAATATTGAAGCTTTGTCATGATAATTCTTTGTCGGCGCATCTTGGTGTAGCAAAAACCATTTTTAGAGTTCGTCAGAATTATTTTTGGCCGAACCTAGCAAAATCGGTTAGAGAATATGTTTCTAATTGTGACATTTGCAAGACAATCAAGGATACTCCCATTCCAAAGGCACAAATGGGTTCCCCAAAAATACCAGCTCTTCCATGGTCCGTAATAGCTATTGAGTTTCTCGGCCCACTGCCTAGGTCATGAAAAGGAAATGCTTATATCCTAGTGGTGTTGGATGTTTTTACAAAATTCGTGTTGTTGTATCCTCTACGCAACTCAGAAGCTAAAACGACTGTAAGAACGTTGGAAGAGAATGTTTTCCTCGTGTTTGGTACTCCAAAAACCTTAATATTAGATAATGGCCCGCAGTTTTTATCATCAATCTTTAAAAACTTTCTATGTTCCAATGGCGTATCTCATTACAAGAACGCTCGCTATCACCCCCAAAATAATCCCGCAGAGCGCGTAAATCGGGTTATTCTATCGTCAATTCGTGCTTATCTAAAGGAAGACCACCGATCATGGGACGTGGAAATCCATAAAATTGCTTGCGCTCTTCGGACAGCACAGCATGATTCAACTGGGTTTACTCCGTACTACCTTAATTTTGGTAGAGAGATTAGTCATTTTGGATACGGTGTGTCACGTGAGTCAAAGGAAACGTCTGCAGAGGAGGAGGGGCAGGCAGTTCAAGCACGAGCAAAATATCTAAGTGATAAATTTGCTGAAATTCGCAAGTCCGTTCAAGAGAATTTGCGTCGTCGTATCAAAGGTACTCCCACTATTATAATCTACAGTCTAAAATTGTGGACCATGGAATCGGGGATATTGTTTGGAAGCGAAACTTCCAGCTATCAAACGCAATGAAAGATTTTTCATCAAAACTTGCCCCAAAATGGATTAAGTGTCGTATTAAAAGTAAAAAAGGAAGTAATGTTTATTTGTTGGAAGATTTAGCGGGTAAAGAAATCGGAGTGTTCCATACTAAAGATTTTAAATCAAACGGTGCCAATTCTTAGGTATACAAAACAGCACCTAAGTGATTAATACAGTTCTGTGAGAATGCAAATTCAATTTTTTTTTTATTTTTGTTAGGTTAATTAAATTTAGGTTATATTTAAATTTTTTGAGTTTTTTGTTTTGTTAAATTTTTTTTTGAGCTATGGAAAAAATTAAAGCTATCACTGTGGTAGAATAAAGTTCGGCAATCTCTACCAAATCAATATTCAGTCAATTCGAGCTTAGTAGTTTAATTTTTTTTTATTTCTAGTTAGTAATTTTTTTTTTCAATTTGTTGGTTTATGCGATCCTGGATACGATAAATACAGAATTCTTCAGAAAGTCAAATATTACACCCTACGAATTCCATCAGTAGAGCCTAACAAGTTTACATAACTTGGAATGTGTTTTGGATTCTAGTGTCCACAAAGATTTTTATTTTATTTTTTTTGGTGGATATTGAGAATCCAGTAACTATGTATCCATTCATCGAAAGCCATAATACGGTGCTTGATTTTCATTTAGAAAGATAAATGGATACCGATGCGTATGTAGCCTTGACCAAAACAATTGGTTAAGAGACGCAAGATTATAAATTTTTGTTTTTTTAGATATTTTTTTTTGGGCCGTTTAATTGTGCCTGAAGAATCGTTTTAAACGAAGCGGTCATTAAAGTTTTTTTTTAATCGTTCCGTGCACCAGAAGTGACTGGTTTGCCCACTGGGTAGCGGCGATATCGAAGTTTGATTTCTGTAGAATGCCACTGGAATAATTTGAAAGGTCGTATCAAGCAATGAATTGAATTGTTTGTGTTTTATGAATTTAGGAAGTAATTTTTTTAGCATGGTTATAAACGAAAACGGAAACAAAAATTTAATCAAAAATTGTTTTTATTAAATTTTTTTTTTATTATACAAACGGTATTGTAACGTGTTGTTGTTTTTTTATTTTGTTAACACTGCGCCGTTGGATTTCGGAGCAAGTTAATTAGTTTTTTTATAGGCAATTTTTTTTGTTGAACAACAAAGAAAAATACGTGAAAGGCCTTAAAATTTTGAATTACATGGTGCAATAATTTTTGCGTTGGTTTTTTTTATTTTTTTTGAGCGGCATCTACAAGACATTAGCTGAGTTCTAAAATCCAAAAAATAATTTTTCGGAACGATCCATTGGTCGTTTTCTCACTAGATGTCCCTCCTCAAACAAAAAGTTTTTCATTTTTTTTTGATAGTGACACTCGCGATCGCCATGGAAATTGGCTATATAAGGAGGACAAAACATTGAATCGGGAGGGAGAAAGTTTCTTTTTGTTTTGAAGAAAGAAGTACAAGACAAAATAATAAATAATATTGAAGTGTATTTTTTTTTGATAATATTTTGCATTGGGAAAAAAGTGTCCATTTTGTGTGATTAGACCACGTTGTTGGAAAGTAGAAAAAAAAATATATATATGAAAGAAAAAATTAAAAATAGTAATTGTGTAATTAAATCGTATTTGCGAATTGCCAATTTTATTATATATATTTAATATTTTTTTGGCTAATTGGTGAGTCCCGGAAGTGTTTTTTTGTGCTGCGACGAGAATAGCGGAGCCGCGTCAGGCGAGCATAGTAGAGGCACGCCAGGCGAACAGAAAGAAAGATTATCGAGACCACCTGCGTTAATATTCGCAAGAGGTGGAACTTTACGGCTCAATGGAGGGCAAATCGGTGAGTTGACTACCAAAAGTAAACATAATGAAAAATTGTAATTCCTTTTAGTGTCCAGCAACATTTTACTTTTCATGTTTTTTGTTTTATCATAATTTTCACCATATTTATTTGGTTTATATAATTCAAATTCCAAAATAATATCGAAGCAACTTCAAAACTTACGCCAGAGTGGATTGTTCCGAGAGTTAAGCCGATGCACCTTAAAGCGTGTAATAAAAAAAGAAAACGATGTCATGGCGCCCAACTCAAAAATATAAATTAATAGATTTATTTTATTGACATCGCCAAGTTGCGGATATTTTGGTTTTTTGTTTAGTTATAATATATTTTTTTTTGTTGTTGTTAAAACAAAAGTATTTTTTTTGTTTTATTTTTATCTAATTATTTTGTTTTATTTTTCCTCAGAAATTTTTTTTTTTTTTTCGGAATAAATTATTTAAATCAAGTGTTCGGAGCTCAGAAATCCAACAAGCAGATGAAGGAGACAAAAATAACAATAAAAAAAGACAATAAACTATTTTTCTGTTGTCAATTAAATGCAACAAATTTTTTTTTGGACCGTTCGGTCATTTTGTTTATAAAAAAAAAATAATAACACATTTTTTTTTATTTAAAGTTAATTCATTTTCATTAGTTTTCTTTTTAGATTTAATTTAATTTAATAAATTTTTTTTTATATGAGCTGAATTTATTTTTTTTGTTTTGTTTTTTATTTCGCCAAATTTCACACTACAAGATGACCCAATTATTAACCAAGTAGTTAATAACCTAGATAAGAATCTCAATTATGAAGAATCTACCTCTATACTTGAACTAGTCAGGGAGTTTGCAGACATCTTCTTCATTGAAGGTGACAAACTTTCAAGTGTGCCCGGTGTCAGGCATAAAGTTAACCTTCATAATGACACACCACCGATTAACGTAAGGCAGTACCGAATCCCACAAACCCTGAAAACAGAAATCAATACTCAGGTTTAGAAAATGCTGGATGATGGAATAATAACTCACAGCACCAGCCCGTTCAATAGTCCTTTACCAGTGGTTCCAAATAAGCCCGACAAACATGGTAAACCAAAGTGGAGAGTAGTCGTAGACTTTCGAAGAGTCAACGAAGCCACAATAGGAGATTCGTTTCCTCTCCCTTTGATTAACGACATTTTTGACCAACTGGGACACTCTCAATATTTTTCCACGTTAGACATGGCAAATGGGTACCACCAAATTGAAATGGATCCCATGGATAGGCACAAAACGGCGTTTAGCACGGATTTTGGCCATTTTGAAATCCTCAGAATGCCTTTTGGGATGAAAAATTCTCAAAGCACGTTCCAAAGGATGATAAATAATGTGTTGCTAGGGCAGCAAGGCCTAAAGTGTTTTGTGTACTTGGATGACGTAATTGTCTACGGAAGGAATTTGAGAGACCACAACAGTAAGTTGAGGGACATTTTTTCAGCTCTTAGAAAAAGCAATTTTAAGATTCAAACGGAAAAATGCCAGTTCTTGAGTAAAGAGATTCAGTATTTAGGGCATATCATGACTCCTCAAGGCATTAAGCCAAATCCTAAAACAGTGGAAGCCATTGATAGAAATTCGTCCCAGCTTTCTCCACGATCGCAGAACCTCTGCACCAATTAACCAAGAAAAGAGTAAAATTTGCGTGGTCCGAGAAAAGCCAATCCGCATTTGATTATCTAAAAAAGAAAATTAGCTCATCACCAGTCCTCCAATATCCCGATTTCGATCGAACATTTACCCTTACGACAGACGCGAGCGAATATGGAGTAGGCGCCATCCTTAGTCAGATCCATGATGGAGACGATTTGCCAAATGCCTACGCTAGCCGTTCACTCAAAACAGCAGAAAGGAACTACTCGACCATTGAAAAGGAAATGCTTGCAAAAAAGTGGACAGTTGAGATATTTAAACCTTACTTGTTTGGGCGAAAATTCGTCATTAAAACTGATCATAAGCCGTCAGTTGGCAATCTGAAGAACGCATCGAAAAGAATCCTAAATTGGCGGTTACAACTTGCAGAATATGACTACAAGGTAGTGCATGTCTCAGGTAAAGCTAATACAGGAGCAGATGCACTGAGCAGAATACGCCAAGAGGCAATCTGGGAGAGCACGAGAGCACAAGCGAAGCTCCTACCATCCCCAACAATATCACCAACAGTATCCCCAACAGTAGGCCCACCAAGCAATCAGAGAACAGAACTCCAAGCCATTTCAAACAGCGTAAACATAAGTGATAATGAAGAAAAGCAAAGGAACGTTCAGATCATCACGAATCCGAGCATGAAGGCTCAAATATTACGCGAGAAACATGACTTCCCATTGGGTGGTCACGCAGGAGTGTTCAGAACATTCAAAAGAATCCGTATGGAATTGGCCTGGTATGCTACGTGACGTAAAAAATTACATTAAGAAATGCAACAAATGCAAGGAAAATAAAGCCAGTAAGAGGACAAAAGTACCTCTGGTAGTGACGGACACGTCAGAATATCCTTTCCAGCGTGTTGCACTGGACATAGTAGGCCCTCTACCTGTGACAGATTCGCAGAACAAATACATCCTGACTTTCCAGGACGACTTGACCAAATTTTCTGGCGCCATACCACTGCCAGACGAAAAAGCCTCCACAATAGCGAAGGCGTTATGTGAACAATACATAACAAAGTTGGGAGCACCGGAAAAGATATTGACCGACATGGGATCTAACTTTATGAGCAACTTGTTTGAGAATATATGCAAGTTATTAAAGATTAAACTGCATTTCCGCGATCAACAACCAAATCTACACTAGTTCCTGGTTCAAGTCGGCTGTCTTTCAGGATACATAAAATTATTTTTTGTCAAGTTTTAACTGTCAATTAATTTCAAAATCATTTCGAGTTTTAATCACTATTTGACTGTAAAATTATTTGTTCAAATTTTGAATTATTACTTTTATATATATATATAAATATTGAATATTCATTTCAATTTCAAATTTAACTACTATCATTAAGTTTTCAATAAGGACATTATTTGTTCATTGTCAATTTAATTATCAATATTTAAATCAAGGTCAATGTCAAACTTAATTATTATTTGAATTGCAAAATCATTTCAAATATATTATCAATATTAAGTTCAAAATGGGTGTCAAAATTTAATAATCATTAGTATAAGTCAATAATTATTTTACTACATTAGCAACTGTGAGCTAATTCCAATTATACATTAGTTTTATAGTTCAATGATTTATTTCAAATTCATTAGTAATTATTTAATTTCAAGTAGACAATAGATATTAATTTCAAATTTATCGCTTAGTATTGAATTTCAAGTATAAAATTTTTTGGTCAGTGACGTATTTTTCAAGTTTATCAAATAATTATTTAATTTCAGTAGTAATTTCAAATTAATAAATTATTTAACTTCAATTTTATTAGTATTTATTTTTTCTAATTACTAGTTTCTTTAAAACTATGTCCTTGGTATAGTAACGTAATAACACTTCGAGTTTTATCTATTATTGAATAAGAAAATTATTTCATTATATTTTAGTCATTAATTAATTTCAAAATATAGCTATTGCCGCTTAATTTCAATTATTCCACACTCCACCTTGGAAATTTGAATTATTAGTTAATTTAAAAATTTTTTATTATTTTTAAATATTATTTAAATTCAAAATCATTTATCAAGTGTTAATTAGTATTCAGTTTGAAATCATTTTTAAACTTTAATGATTATTTATTGTAGTTTGGAATTTATCAATTAATATAGTTTATTAGTTCAATAAGTTATTTTCATTATTTTTTGGTTCAATAATTAATTTCAAATTTAGTAATTATTAATTAGTAATTGTTAATTAGTCCTTTCAAATTTATAAATTATTTTTGTTTTTTAAACGATTAATTTGAAATTATCAAGTAGTATTGAAAGTCAATTAGATACTATTTATTAATTCATAATTAATATTTTTTATCAATAATTTTAAATTTCCATTACACTAAATGTTGATTACTATTTTAAATTCAATAATATATTTATATATTGCAGATTCACAATTAATACTTGTTTTGAAGATACATCCTGGATGGTCATTCAGTTCGATTGTGTATTCTTCGGTTAAAGTACACAGACTTTAAGGCCACGGGCATGTTAACACCGGAAGCGTTAACAGCGTTCCTAAAATAAAAAAGGAAATTAAATTCAATAGTGAATTCATGGCCAGAGATACTTATCTCTATTTTTGTTTGTGATGACATCAAAACTGCATCCTTATAATCCAAAACCTAAGGTGTATCTACAAAATCCAAAAGAAAGGTGTCCAACTGCACTAAAATTATCATTGCTGAATATAATACGATTTGGGTTATATTTAGCTCGGTCAACAATTACATACAGTCATTAAATTATGTAATTAACAGTCACTAAATTCAATTATTGTTATTATGGATTTATTGCATTTGTGTTATATTATTATTCATTAGAGATGTTTAAGTTCATAATAATTAACTTTGTAAATTACCATATACTCGTAATTTTCAAATAGTAAAGTAACAGTTTTTCTGAATCTAGTTAAAAATTATAAACCATTTTACATTTGTACACAATTCGCTTATAACTTTAATTATCATCAGTATTTTCATTATAATGAATATTGATTCATTATAATGAACAATAAAATAGTAGTTCGATGGTTTTGGTTTCATTTTGGCAGCTACCAATATAAAAATAAAATTGTTAATCTTGAAGTTGGTAGCCGTTTATGAGGAAAAATATGTACTATAGAATTTATGTACGAGTTTTGTATTCTTTACTATGTATTTTTTCAATTTTTCTATCTATTCATTACCCGTCTGAATTACGGACATACAATTTCTAAATGTAAATCAAAAACTAATAGATGCCCAACGTGTGCAAGAACTATCGAGGGCGAACACGAACATGATTGTGACATGAAAGAGTTTTGTAAATTTTGTGGAATGGGTCACGTTACTAACTTTTTCAGATACAATGAAAGATATAGAAAGAAACAAGTTAGGGAACATATGATTTTAAATAAATCTAGTTTCAGAGAATCCAAAAGCCACCATTATGGTAGCCAACAAAAAGTCCCTAAACAAATAGATTTCACTAATGATATCTGTGTTGAAAATCAAGCCTGGCCCAATAACAACTTAATGAACTCTGATGCTAGAAAAATTCAAATCCTAAATAAATTAGTAAACGGCTTAAAAAATCAAATAAATGAAAGAGATACTATTTTTAATGATGTCAAATCACTTAAAAATAACTCCGATGACTTTAATAAAAACCCGGCTAATTTGGACTCACTCAAAATTAAATTAAATAAATTTATTAAAACATAAACTTTTTCTTTTCCAGTTTTTGTTTTCATTTTATCCTTCCATTATGTTGCCTTTAAAAATTTTACAAATTAACATTCGTAGTTTAAATAGTAATAAAGATCTATTAGACCATTATATACAATCCAATCATATTGATATCGTTATTCTATCTGAAACCAGGACAAATCCAAATAGCAATTGTAAAAATAAAATAAAACAAATTTTATTTTAATTATCTATTAAACTTCCGTTTATGTGGAATTATTTTTTATTTTTTATTTTTGTAATATCGATTTCGATTAACAAGTAATCATCTTCAGTTACCGAACTACTAAAGAAAATTATGGATTCTGTCATCTTTATATACCTGTTTTATCCCTACGTCATAGCCTACTTGATCAAGAATTTCGAATTATTATGTCGTATATTTTATTTACAGGAGTATTAATCTTATTATTAAGTAAATTATTATTTCTTCTGTTTTTATAGATCAATAATTCTTCCATTCGGTCCATATTATCACCTTTTCTCATTGTATATAGAATTTTCATGTTAGTATTCATGTCTATATAGTTATGTTGTGTTGTATTGATATGTATAGCAAAGTTTGATGTCGCATACATTTTACCAATATCACGAACGTGTTCTTTATATCTTTGACCGAAGGATCTACCTGTTTGTCCTATGTAGAAAGCAGGACAATCTGAACAAATCAACTGATATACTCCAGTGTCTAAAATTTCTTCTTTCTTAGGCTTTAATTGCATTTCGAGGTTTTGTTGAGTTTTAAAAGCAATTGTATAGCCAAAATTCCGAAATATTTTTTGTATTTTAGAACTCGTGAAGCTGTTATATTCCATTGAAATGTATATTTTAGATGTATCTTCTTCTAAATTTAATGTTGTATAATTTCGATACATTATTTTGTTTTTGTATGATAAATTAATTTGATCTATTATTTTAGGTCTATATCCATTTTGACTTGCGATGTATTTTATTATGTTTAACTCTTCTAGTTGATCCGCTTGTGTCATTGGTATAATATTTAATCGATTTATCATATGATTATACGCTGCCATTTTATGTTGTAAAGGATGATTTGATTTACTATCAATAGTTTGGTCCGTTTGGGTTGGTTTTCTGAATATTTTAAATTTATGTTTTTGAATATTTTAAATTTATATTATTCAAAATAACAATCAAGCTTCCATTCATTACACTAATAAAGGCATTCCTCAGGGTAGCTGTTTGAGTCCCTTTTTAATATATATACCACTTCTTTACACGATATCAATAACCCCTACACAAAAATTTTCCAATATACCGATGATATTTGCATTGTAATTTCTGCCGATAATCATGATAACTTACAATTAATAACAGATTCTACTTTACTCTCATTAACTGATAAATTACAATCTTTAAAACTACAAATTAACACTGATAAATCTCATTTTTTAAGACTATTCACTAATAAAAATAATTCCAAATCTCTAAATTTAAAAATTAATAATTTCTATATAAAACAAAGATTAATTACTAAGATACTGGGTACAACTTTAACAAATAGACTTTCATTATCAAATCATTACACAAACTTAAAAGCAAATATTTCCAATTTCATTAATTTACTTAAAACTCTCACCCATTTTAATGGAGGTGTAAATCCTGAAACAATGATCAATATTTTTAAAGCAATAGTTAAATCAAAACTTGAATACACATATGTTTTTACAGACACTAAATATAAAAAAGATATTAACATCTGTCAATCTATTAAAAATGCTTGTCTGAGAGCTTGTCTAGGCTTCTTAAGAACTACCCCAATTCCAGCTATTTTATCTGAATCCCTAGAAACATCTGCAGATCTAGATTTTATTAAAAAATCACTAATTTACATATATTACAAAAAATTTATATAATAATTCCAAAATCGGTAACGATATTAAAAACAATAGATCTCTTCATAAACTTAATGACTTATATTCTAATTATAATTTTCTTTCCAAAATTAAACCTTTTTATATAAAACAAACTTCTCCCACTAATTTTAGCATTATAACAAATATTGAAGGAATCACAAACAAAAATCTTATAAACCATTCTGAACAATATGCGTTATCTATGGCTGAAATTAATAAATATAATAACTTCGCAAAAAATTACACAGATGGCTCCATAATTAACAATAAACCAGCAATTGGAATTTTCGTTGTGGATAAAAATTGGAAATTTACCATCCAACTAATTAACCCTACTTATATTAAAAATATCGAAACCATTGCTATTAAAATTGGAATTACCATATCACTAATCATCAAAAACAATAATGTTGTCATTATTACTGACTCTCAAAGTTCTTGTATTTCATTAAAAACAGCTCTATCACACTATACAAATAGACACTTCAAAAATCAAATTATTGATACTATCGGCCATAACCAAATTAAAAATTTTGTCATTCATTGGTTCCCGGGTCATTGTGGCTTAAAAGGAAATACTATAGCAGATAGTTTAGCAAAATACGCAGTTTTTTCTCCTACTCACTTTCTTGATAATGAACCTACTCTCACAGACCTTTCTAGTGATACCTCCAGATCTATAAATAATAAGTGGAAGGAAATCTACACATCAATGTGTAATTCATCCGGTCATTTTTATAAACAAATTTGTCCTTCTCCAAGATCATCTTTCCTATTCAAAGACTCTAATTTTACATCCTGCCAAACTAGGTTAATTTACAGATTAATCTCTGGTCATACAGTTAACAAGAAATTTAAATTCCTTTTGGGACTTGAATTTACATTTAATTGTGAGATTTGCAACGCCGTTGAAGATAACGAACATATTATTAACAATTGTGTTATATATGTATAACAATATAAGAAATATTTACCCACTTTTATACAGAAAATCCTTATTAGATATCTTAAGGGATCAAAGAATGGAAGAATATAAAATATTGTGTGATTTTGTGGATAAAATAAATTATAAACTATGAATTAAGACTACATTTAATTTTTATTGACTCTTTTTCACACAATGATTTTTCTTTTGGAATCATTTCATTTTATTTTATTTTATTTGTATCCGTATTTTCTTTATACATTATAATATTAAGATTTATGAATATTATATAATTTATTTAAAAAAAAAAAATAAAAAAAAAAAATTAAAATTACAATAAAAAAAAAACAAAAATTAAAAATTAAAAAAAAAAAAAAATTATGAATTATAAATTTATATTTAATTTCAAAACTTTTATTATTTATATGTATCATTCATCTTCTTTTTAATACTCTTTATTTAATAACTTTCATTTAATCTAATTTAATTATTAAACTTTGTTTATATAATTATGTTTTTTTTTTTTATTATTATTTAATTTATAAATCTAATTTAATTATGTACACTTTATTCAACCCTCCAGAACCTCCCCTGAGTGGTCTCTGGAAATTTTGGGCTGTTCTCTACTCACTGGTCTTATGGATTGAAAGATCTTACCTGAGCAAATTTAAAAACAAACAAACAAACATTACCCACTAAACAAAGCGATTCGTTTACGATACGAAAATGATGTTTGTTGTTCATACAAAATATCGTTTACGAATCGTTTTTGCGATTCGAAATCGATATGTTTACGAATCCAACGTCCCATGATAATTAGAATTTTTTACGTAACGTAAATAGAAAGATTTTTACGATACGTTTACGACGCTTACTTTTCATATCGTAAACAGACCTAATTATGCGGTATTTTTCGTGTTGGTTACGATAGTATTTATTTTGGATTAGCAAAAATAAAAAGCTAGTTTTATAGTACGATTAATTTTTTTATTTTATTTATTTGAAGTATTATCACTGAGCATAATATTAATAGAGGAGTAATTTGTATAAACGACAAATGTCCACTAAAAAAATTGATTTTTCCTCGATTTCAATTTCGAGCTCAGCGAAATAATCATATACATTTCTAATATTTCCGAATACCTCTTTCTATCTTTCGCATTTTCTATAAGCAAAAATTAAAAGGAGAACTTAAAGGCGTTACTAAATTTTACGGTGAAAACATTAAATCAAAAGTAAATACAACCGTAAATTTATCAATGAACTGACAATGTTGTCAGTTTCCGTTAAAAATAAAACAAAATATCACTTTAAAGTGTTGGTATTATTGTCATTTGCTTGTTTAGAAATAGAAAATTATGAAACCGCAAAAAACAAAATATATCGAAATCGCATTTAAAGTTTTATTAGGTAAGAATTTTTAAATATTTTGAATTACGTATTGCATAATGTAAAGTTTCTTACTCGATTGTATTTGAATATGAATTTTAAAAAATATCCTTAATTTGTTTATTAAAAATGAATAACAATCTAATATAAAGCTTTATTCGAAATAGTGTTTCACATAAACTCTAAAAGTGTTTCACATAATGGGTGGGGCAACCATCTAGAAGTTTCAAAAAATGATTTCTTTTTTTGTGCTTTAAAAGTTACTTTAATATGTGTAGAATATGAAAAACTTCATGACTTAGGCCAAAACTTAAAGCTAAACATATTTTAAATTTCTCGAAAATATCTTTTTTTTTATTTTATGTCTGCCATTTCTCCAATTCTTAACTTATTATTAAAATATTAGGTTTATCAAGTAAAGAATTCAAACACACTTTTAGTTTTACCGTTGTATGTGGTAGCGGTGCAGTTACAGTTAAACGCGGTAACTATTTAACGTGGGGTTATCGAAAGTTACCGATAGGTAAGATCAAGTATTTCGAGGGGATTGAGTTTTTAGTAAAAAATGTATTTACAAATTGTTAAGGTTTAAAAATTTTTATAGAATGATATTATTTAATTCGCCTTGGGATTGACCTTTAAAAGATTCGTAAGGGTCATCGTGAAAATGTAATTGGCAACCACTATTTTTTTTATTACGTGATCGTTTAATTAAAGTCGGGACCTTTTCAGGTACAATTTAGTACGAGAGATTTCTATTAGTGAAAATTAGCGTATTAACGGTTTCATCGAAATTTTATAAAAAGTTTGGATTACAACTTTTTATCTAAGAATTGATGATCATTTTTTGGATAGTAGTTATCTAAGAATTGATGATCATTAATAGTAGTTTACAAATGCCCCATTTATTTATTTTCTTTTAACTTTATTAAACTAAATATGTACTATTTTGGTTGACAACTTATTTATTTATTTATTTAATTCACATACTAATTTACATAGTTTTCGGTACACTCTATTTTCAGCATTAGCTCATTCATAACAGAGTGTACCAAAAGAGCTCGATATCTTAACAATACATAAACTGCAATTTCATCCAGAAACATCGCCAATCCCCAGCCTTACTTGAATTTTTACTAAAAACATGTTTACAGCATCACTTTTTATTGGTTTCGCTTGATCCTTGCTTCAAGATCCTCAGAAAAAAAACTTTGAGCATCCATATCGTCCTCATCTGACATCACCTTTTTTGGAAATCTGTTGTCAGATATCTGTTGTCAGGATGATATCTGCGTGGCTCGAGCAGTTGCGGTACAGCCAGGATCAACAACAAAGCCGAAACTTCGCCTGGATATTCCTTAAAACCATACAGCAGCTATTTCACTATCCTGATTCTGGTTCGTCACTGGCGTCAGCCACAGATTGTAAAGATGATTTTTTTTATTTTTCCAATTATGCCCCTTGCTGCGAATCTATATTACTCATAATATCTGGACTCCATGTGGCAATTTGTACAATTTTCTCGTGTAAAATAATTTAGAAATAAAAAAAATTTAAAGAAATAAATTACAAAGAAAAAAAAACGTCCAACCGACGTGAAAGTCAAGGCCAACTTACTGCTATGTTTCTGGTAAAACCATAATCCCGTCACTGTAAAATTTCTGTGCTCTTTAGGCGAAAAACTGTTCTGCGGTGGAGGCATTACAACTTCCCAACGTAGCTTTCTCTAACCTAGGTGCTTGTCTTGCACCACTGTTTGCATGATTCTATCGGCTTTTTCAGTGATTGGTCGGCCAGAGCAAGGTGCATTTTTGACATCGACATTTCGAGAATGAAATCGAGCAAGCCGTCCACAAGCTGTTCTGTTTTATACGGCATCATCTCGATAAATAAACCGCATACATTTTTTAGCAGCCTGCGTTGCCTTTCTTTTTTTGAAATAGAATTTTAAAATGTATATAATTTCTTCTATAATTTCACTCATTTTTTACACGGAATAAACAAATGTCAAAATTTTTTGTACAATGATTTAGCAAATATCACCTTTAAAACGACATACCAAAAATGACTTGTCAGCCTTTAAACAAATGAAATATTAATTTTACTGACACCTATTGTAAAAACGGCGGAAATTTTTTTCACCATCAATATTTTTAATCAGTACTCATTTACGAAGCAAAATAATTTTATAGAGAATTATTTAATTTACTTATAACCAAAAGCTTTAATATATTATATATGTAAAATAGAAACAAGTTTTTCACCATAAAAAATCTTATATTTCAGGCGTAGACAGTTGGACAGGGACGGAATCTACAACTGTTTATAATTCACAATGTTTCTCAGCAATTATGTTGCTCATCCGCCAAAACAAAACAGGACTCTTAATTAAATACCCGGGTAGGATGATCTTAAAGAAATGTGTTAATCAAATTAAAAAAATATTGGGTCTGGTCGAATTCGTGTAGCTGCCGAAATGGTCTTAAAATTTGTTATTTATTTGGCAATTTTTCATATTATTGGAAAGCACTTAAATGGTGTATATGGAGTCGAGAAAGATATAGACAATAACAGCAATCACGATAAGGAACTAAATGGAGAATGCGAAGAGGGAGACCGACTGATAAGAACGCTGCGCCAACAAACAAGAGCTGGTTAAAATAAATAGAATTAATTTATCAGAAGAACTACTTTAGGAATAAGTGAATATGTAAAAACTTTAAGTATACAGTAACTATTATTCGTTCAGAAAAATTAGAGTAAACTTACTTAACAGTATTATTGTTTACGAAAAATGTAACTCTTGTTATCGGTATTTATTTTGTATTAATGGGTAAATGTATAAAAAAATTAAGTTCTGATTAGAGTTAAATTTTCCGTAAAAGATAATGGCCCTTAGTAATATAAAAAAAAAATCAACTTACTTTTTAAAGTCAACCCTTAACAAATATATTACACTGAAATTTTCGTTTAGGGTTGACTGTAAAACCTAAGCTGGTAAACTTTTAAATAAAAGTTTTCTCTAACTATTATTAAGGGTACGGGTTTTTACTAATTTCTATAGTAGTTCTTTTGATAATTTAATTCTATTTATTTATGTAAATAATTTGGTACTCATTTTGTGAAAAACTTGAATCTACTAATCAGCTAATTTTGTTGTCCCGGGTCCTTACCTGTTGGTCTTCATCTGTGTCTTTTTCACCAAATCCTAGACGTGACAGGTTCTGTTGTTTGCAGCCCCTCTTAACCATCATTTAAATGCTCTCCATTATTCGATAGAACTGCGCATCACATCCATGACATTTTTTTCAAGAGCCACATGAGAATTAACACTTCAGGCAAGCCACTTTGATACCCAGATCACCTGAGTAGCGAAAAAGATTAATGCGCCCCACCTCTACTGTCGCTATTTTTAACCAAAATGTAGACCGCTACAAACTTACTTTTTCATCGTTAATTCTCAAAAGTTGTTTACTTTTTGTAGAACGCCGCGAAATAGGCATTCACGAAAGTTTTTCATTTTTCGATTATTAATAATTCTGGCCATTCTAATAAAGTCTCCTGGTATCCAACCTAGTAAATCAAGTATACTAGGAAGAAGAACAAGGATTTCCTTTCTTTGTTCACAGTTTTTTAGTTGTCTATTGGAAGATCTTAAGTGGTTGCTAATAAAAAAAAAACAGTTACTTAAAATTTCAAGTGAACCGAGAATCAAGAAAATACACAAATTTTACATACTGGAAAAAACCGAAGTAAAAGCGCTTATTTGGTTTTATCACCTCTAGCCATTTTATTTCTTAGAGAATTATGATGGTCAGTTATGTAGACTGAACTACAGTATGTTTCGCAAGAAAATTTTTCAAAGAAAACAACAAAAACACAAAAATATACTAATTGATATTTATTTCTCATAATATGTAGACATTAAAACTAATTTCGCAAATACTTTAGTACGTAGTCTAGTTGTGCTTTTTTGTATATTAAAAACTGACATCTCCTAGTGGAACTTTCACTTAATTTGGCCGCATATTCTGGAGTAGGGTATTTTCGAATGTTTTTGAGAATGCGAACATTCTGCTGTGTATTTATTATTATATTTCCTCTAAGCCTTGCCTTCAAAAGACCCCAGTTTCATTTGCTCAAATTAGCTTTTTTCCGATGTGCCACTCTTTCAACAAAGGTTTATACTACGTGTACCTATTTTTAATGTCGAATTCTCCAAGCCTTCGTCGAATTGTGTTGATTGACACTTCAACACTGTTCGCACATAGTTTTTGTGTTGCATGTGTTTGGCATAAGATCACGCCTGCGAGTATGTTTCCTGAAAATTGTACCCAAAAGGGAAATAAGGACAATATATTTCATATAGCTACAAGAAGGGGTATCCGGCATTAATCTCGAAAATATTAGTATTCGTGAAAACACAGACTTCAGAGAATAATATTTTTAAGAGAATTAATATTTTTTGTTTTTCTATTCCAGAACTTCATCTAAAAATCATTTTAGTATCCGGTTTGATCAGGTATGGCGAGATTCACCATAATCAGTTCAAATGTAGCCAACAAGATCCGTCTTTATGTCAGAGTAAAATCCAAAAATGAATCGAAAAAACTATAAACTTTAAGAAAATATTTACTGAAATATTTTCATATAGTTTGCATTATTTTTTGGATTCACAAGCTTCTCTCTCTCTAACATTTGGAACCTATTGGTTAAATAAATTCTTGAGATATAAAATGAAAAGAATGAACGAGTTAGGTACGAATCCCCGTTTTTATCTTTCGTTTTCTAAAGTCCAATTTCAAAATAAAGAATTTTAAAATCTCGCGTCGCATAAGTCGTGTTTAAATTCTGGAAAAGAGAAAATTTAACTTCAAAAAACACTAAAATAATAAATTAAATTCAAAACAATTAAAAAGTGGTAAAAAACATAAAATTCAGTATTTAATAAAAACCTTGCCAGTGGCCCTATTCTGGTAATTCCCGGCGAATGAGGAATATTTTGTTTTTACAGCAGTTATTCCCCAAATAAATTTTTCCAACTCTTTTTATTCCCCATTTCCGAAAGTGCATTCTGTCAATTGG
Organism: Tipula vernalis; assembly: GCA_958295665.1. Taxonomy (NCBI): domain Eukaryota; kingdom Metazoa; phylum Arthropoda; class Insecta; order Diptera; family Tipulidae; genus Tipula; species Tipula vernalis. The sequence continues at coordinate 198,062,079 of OY282559.1, read as the reverse complement.
TGAATAAATATACAGGGAAACAAATTTAGTTATACGTGTTCGTCGTGGAATCACATTAAATATTAAAATGAGTAAAGATCTGCGAAGAACCCTTCATTATGTTGATGATGACAACGATGGCCTTTATCAGGTTAATCTTAATACCATAAATATAAAAATATCAAAATTTATTATTTATTACTATACTATCTTTCAAATTATTGGCTATTTTAACCCTTACAGACAATATTAATATGATTAATTATTAATATCAACTGGAGATATACAAACATTCTCGTTAAAGGTATGGAAGAACAAACGTCAAAACTGCTGTAATTGGGAATAATTTTTTCCTAATAAATTTTTTTACCCTAACACCAGGGTGGTCATTTTGTGGTGCTATATCACACCTTTATATCACTAGTGGAGACTTTTTTGTGTGATATAAAAAAATGGAGAAAGTCTACAAACACAACCCTGCAAAATGAATTTTAAGGGGAAAATGATGAATCAAAGTGATAAGTTGACGTTTCAACATAACCTCAAATGACATTATAGGAAAATTTTATACGAAGTGCTATTTGTGTGGTGATAAAGTAATACTTTAATGCAAAGGTGTTTATTATTTACATAAAATATTAAAAATATAATAATCAGTCCTTTGTCAATCATCAATTTTATTTTGCACTTGGTTTCATGATAATTTTCATTCTTTTTTTAAAACCCCAATTTAGTTGTTTTCCATCAAACTATTTGGAGTTTGATCAAAAACAAGTAAATTAAATTTTAAAATAAAATGAATGAAAATTATCATGAAACCAAGTGCAAAATAAAATTGTCGATTGAAAAAAGACCAATTAATATATTTTTAACATAACATAACTAGAAAAGCCTTTGGTCTGTTAGAATTTGATGTTTAAACATTGACCAATATTTGCATTTTGTGGGGTTATGGCAGATGTTTTATGTTGATTTTTGTTTAAGAATTTATTTTTGTCCTTTGCTTTTTTGAGCTCCCGATGAAATTTGTTATTCTAGGCAACTAGAATGTTATTTTTAACAAATAATTTACTACACAAAATTAAAATAATTGTTGATTTTTGTATTTCATTTTTCTTGTAAATTTAACAATAACCCATTAATTTTATTTCAAAAATATATAAATGATCATTTTGTTGTTCATGATGCCCAGCATGGAAAGGCGAACAGATGGCGCCAGAAAACCATCGACCAATAACCACGGCGGACTGGGCGTCGTGTCCTCTCTGCACCTCCGGAGTCTCCGCGGGTGATGAGTGGGGGTACCCCTATAAACGGGTGACCCGGGGAATGGAATGGATCCCAGTGGATTGGGCTCTCCATGTGAATAGGTGAAAGGGGGAGAGAATGTGGGCGGAGGGAAAGGGTGCTGGGAGGCCGCGGTGCTAGCGAGCCGAATGGGCCGGATTAAGGTGTTAAGCGACCCGTGCTGATGATCAACTAGGCTGGGGGCCCATTTAACAAAGCCCAGTCGCTAACGGAGCCCTCTGAATATCTGGCGACCTCCAGTTGTATTTAGCCTTACCTGCGTATTCGGATCTCTGCGCAGGACCTCTATTTCTCCGATACTCGTAGGAATCAGATGGAAAGATCGAACAACGAAAAAAACAAAGGGCACCGGCTCTCCTCAAAAGCCGGTATCAGTGAATGGGGGTACATCGAACCAGACGGGTTGGGGCATCTAAAGTTGCAAAGGGGGTTGGCTCTAGGGCAAAAGTCCCGGGAGTTAGCGGTACCAACGCAGCACAGGGGAGTGGGACGAGAGACATTCCTCCGGCGAAAAGGCGATACAGGACTCGCCGCTCGGCATTCCGAATTCTCGAGAAGTGGGCTACGACCCCCGAGGGGCAGCTTACGGAAGAGCAAAGAACATCAGTAGCTTGGGCAAGGAGCACTGTGGGCTGCGGAGACTCGGAAAAGGACCATGTGTCGAAAAGACAGCGGTCCCAGGACGAGGTGGAAGTAGTCAACAGCAAGCGGGCCAAGTTGGTGACTGAAAGGAAGCCGAGCTCCAACTGAGGAACAAAGCTGTTCAGCGATGTCCTGAGGGAGCATGTGTTGATGCTAGCCGTCATTGACGAGTCAAGAAGATGGGAGCATCACGGCCGAAAAATAGAGGTTGGTGTATAATGCACTCAACCTCGTCTTTTTAAAGGTCCTGGGTGAAAATCCGGGACCTCCCCCATCCTGCAGAGATGCGGGGTGGTATCAAGGGCGTGTGAAGATGACTGCATGCTTGGACTCTAGATCTGTGGATCTATATAAAAAGGCTATAGCCAAAGTAGGGGTGGTGTGGCCAGGCGCAAAGCTTGCGGCAGTTAGTCGGGAGGAAATTCCCAGCAGGCCGAAGGCACGTGTCTGGCTGCCATCCGAACCGGCTAGCCCTGACGAGGCTTTGGAAATCATTCAGGCCAGTAACCCGAGTCTTCCGACCGGAAATTGGAAGATCGTCAAGCAGGAGGAGGCGAAGTGGGGCTCGAAATTATCAATTATGGTAATAAATAAGGAGTCCCTTGCCCTCCTGCACAAAACGAAGGGAGTAATTGACTTCGGGTTCGGGTGAATTACTCTCAACGTTTATAAAATGGATGGGGCGGAAGCGCGTACGGGAGGCCAACCGGAGGATGGTGGCAACCCGCCCAGGCCTGAAGGGGGTACCAGCAGCATGGGGGGAGAAGCTGAGGGTATGGGGGAGAGTGAATCCGGCGACCTCGGTCGGACAAGGCCTCCCTTGAAGCATAAGGAGGGGCACATAAGCGAAGGAGCTGGTGTACCGATAGAGGAGGCTGTCGGCAGCCAGGCCAGACGGGTCGGCACTGACAAGTCCTCTACAGAGGGTATGAGGGGTGGCGAGATGGGCGGATCCGGCGAATCCCAAAATACCGACAAATAATATTCCTGCGGTAGCAGGAATATACCATAGAGATAGGTAGAGGTTAAATGGTTATGATTAAGATAACACAAATTAACCTTCACCATTCTAAGGCTGCTTCGGCAGCTCTACTCCTCAGGCTGACTAGTTCGGGTGAGGATGTGATATTAATCCAAGAACCTTGGATTAACAACAACAGGATCTGTGGCCTCAGAACCAAGGGGTATAAAATTATATCCTCTAGTAAGTCTGGGAAGATCAGATCTTGTATTCTTGGGAAAAATAATATTAATCTTTTCCTTCTCTCTCAATACAGCAATGGTGACACTACTGCAGTTAGCCTGGAAGTAGGCACTTGTAGATTCTGGCTAGTTTCAGCCTACATGGACCGGGAGAAGGAGGTTCCTCCGGATAACCTGGAGGAGCTGATCCGTAAAGCGGAACAATCAAAGGTAGGTGTGGTACTGGGAGTTGATGCTAATGCGCATCACACTATCTGGGGAAGCACAGACATTAATGAAAGAGGTGAGTCGTTTTTTGATTATTTGATGAGTACTAACCTTTCAGTGTGTAATATTGGGCGGGAACCCACATTTATTACTAGTAACAGGCAGGAGGTTCTAGACGTGGCCTCACATAATATTATTCATATGGTTAAAAATTGGACGGTGGATAAGGAACACTCCTTTTCTGATCATCGATATTTAACCTATAGCCTCGATATTCACCCTGCTACCCGGGAAGCCTTCAGGAACCCTAGAAGGACCAACTGGAGCAAATATGGGGAATTATTGGAGGAAATGTTACCGACGAGGGCTATGGAGCCCCCGACGACCGTTGGGGAGCTGGAGGACATGGTGGCTAGCGTTACTAGCGCATGCAACCGATCCTTTCGCGTTGCCTGCCCACTGGCTAAGCCTAAGGATAGACAAAAACCGGTATGGTGGTCCAGGGAACTGGGAACCTATCGTAAGGCTTGTAGGATAGCCTTTAATAGAGCCAAAAATACAAGGGAGGCTCAGGATTGGGACTCCTATAAGGAGAAACTCGGAATTTATAAGAAAGAATTAAGAAAGGCACAAAGGAGGTCTTGGAGAATCTTCTGTGATAATATGGAAGAGGTATCCGAAACCTCCCGCCTTAGGAAGATTCTTTCCAAAAGTACATCTAGTCCCAGTTTTTTGATAAAACTGGACGGATCTTGGACAGCTTCTAGTGGAGAATCTCTGGAGCTTCTCTTCGAGACACACTTCCCAGGGAGCTTTGAAGACCTGTTGGTGCGTAGCAATCATCAGGAATCACTGTCAGTAATCACAGAGGATATCGTAACCAGAAAACGGATCCTATGGGCACTGAGGGGTTTTAAACCATTTAAATCGGCTGGTCCGGATCAAATTATATCAGCGGAACTTCAAAACAACTCAGTAATTATTCTTCCCTACCTGGAAGCTATATTCAAAGGGTGTTTGAAGCTGGGCTATATTCCTAGGTACTGGACGGAGGTCAATGTGGTGTTTTTACCGAAAGCGGGGAAAAGCTCACATGTCTATCCTAAGGACCTAAGACCAATAACTATATCATCCTTTCTTTTGAAAACCTTGGAAAGGCTGCTGGATGTATACATCAGAGATAAAATAGGTGCCAGGAAGTGGGCATCGTCTCAGCATGCGTACACAAAGGTTAGATCTGTGGACACTGCTCTGCACGCCTTGGTGTGTACGATTGAGAAATCGATTAATTCGAAGGAATTCTGTTTGGTGGCCTTCCTGGATATAGAAGGCGCCTTTAATAATGTGAAAGCGGAGGCAATCAAGGAGGGATTGTCATTTTTGGAGGTGGACGTTCCTCTGATAGGGTTAATCAATTATATGCTGGGAAGCAGGATTGTTAGCTAGAAGTTGGGGGACTCCACCTTCAAGAGGCGAGTAACTAGGGGAACTCCGCAGGGGGGATTCTGTCCCCTCTTCTCTGGAACATAGTGGTAAACGGGTTACTACTTGAATTGGAGAGAGAGGGTATTGAAGTTATCGCGTACGCAGATGACGTAGCTTTAGCTGTTACCGGGAAATTCCTGGGCACGATTGTAGACGTAATGCAGAATGCGCTTACCATCGTTACGAAATGGGCTGGCAAATGTGGACTTGGTATTAACCCGTCCAAGACAGAGCTGGTACTCTTTACTAAGAAATACAAAATCCCGGTAGTTGTCCCTCCTACCTTAAATGGCAAGAGACTTGCTTTTACTGATAGAGCTAGATATCTGGGCATTATCTTGGACAGTAAGCTTAGTTGGAAGCCCAACATGTTGGAGAGAATAAACAAAGCTACTATTGCTTTGTACTCCTGTAGGAACGCCATTGGCCATAGATGGGGTCTGAAGCCGGAGCTGGTACACTGGCTCTACACCGCCGTAGTGAGACCTGTACTCATGTACGGGGTGGGTGTTTGGTGGCCAGCTCTGGACAAGGTAACTTACAAAAGTAAGATTGAGAGAGTGCAAAGAACGGCCTGTATGCTTGTTAGCGGGGCATTGAGGTCGACACCGACAAGTGCCTTAGAGGTTATGTTGCACTTTCTTCCGGTAGACAATTTTGGCAAACAGATGGCGGCAAATACGGCTGTACGACTTGCAGCCGTCTCTCAATGGAGGTGTCTTAGTATAGGACACTCTACTATCGTCAGATCGCTGAAGGATGAGCTGGCGAATTTTGACTACATTAAACCTACTCTACGCTTCGAGAAGCGATTTCGGACCTCCTTCCCTTCAAGGGAATCCTGGAGGGATAGACCGTTATCGGAAACCGAAGCGTTGCAATTCTTCATAGATGGCTCCAAGCTAGACGGCAAAGTAGGAGCTGGAGTATTCTGTGACAAATTAAATGAAAATATTTCTATTCGTCTCCCTGATTACTGCAGCGTGTACCAAGTTGAAATCGTAGCGATTGAGAAGGTCATGACGTGGTTGAAGCATAATGTGTTATCCTCAGATGATATCACAATCTATGTGGACAGTCAAGCGGCGATCCGGTCGTTAGAATCGGTGTCTTTGGCGTCACGGGCGGCGTTGAGTTGTCACTCATCTCTAAATGAGATGGGTGAGCATTTCAACATCCAGGTATACTGGGTCCCAGGTCACTCGGGCGTCATGGGGAACTGCAGGGCAGATGAACTTGCTAGGTATGGTACGACTCTCCAGCTGCAACCGGAAAGGGCAAGTCTGGGGAGGCCTATCACAGCGCTGAGACAAGCACTTGGGAAGCAGGCGCTATCCTCAGCGGGGGAAAGGTGGTCTAACACCCTCACCTGTAGAGTTGCAAGACAAGTTTGGCCAAAACTGGACTTGGGGCGCACTAGGGCATTAATATCCTTACGCAGACGTGAATTAAGAACGGTCGTAGGAACTCTCACGGGACACTGCCTTTTTGGAGAACATGCAAGAAGGCTGGGTCTGGAGGCTAATGACTTCTGCAGAAGCTGCTTGGACGAAGAGGAGGAAGAGACGTTGGTCCACTTCCTTTGCTCGTGTCCAGCATTGGCTCTCAGAAGGCACAAACACTTAGGTAAGTTCAGGATGGACTGCCTCTCGGATCTCGAAAACATTAAAGTGCGGGACGTCTTACGCTACATAAGTAGCTCGAAATGGTTCCAATAGGGGTAAAAGGGGATACATCCTGTGGTATCACAATGGACCGTCACCGATCTAAGTGTGCGTAAGCAGCCACTCCAACCTAACCTAACCTAACCTAATAAATATCATTTATTTATATTTCGCGTCAATGTAAATTTCATTCATTTTTTGGTATTTTTATTAGAGCTTTTTTTAACTAAACTCCATATAAAACAAATGTAAACAAGAAAATAATTTTTTTTTTGTTCCACTTGTAAAAGTAAGACGGAAGAAGTTGTGGTCTTTTTCATTTAAATCATTATGCGACGTGCGATATTCATCCATGACAACACCATAGTTAGCTACGACAATTTATTTTTCGCACAGTATCGCCAAATGTGATGTATTACCATAAAATGACAACACTGCGAAATGAATTTTAAGGGGAAAGCAATGAATCAAAGTGATGATTTGACACGTAACCTCAATTGTTGATTTTTATATTACTATGTAAAATAAAAATCAATAATTATTTTAATTTTGTGTATTAAATTGTATGTTAAAAGAACCATTCTAGTAGCCTAGAATAACAAATTTCACAAAAACAATCATCCTCCTAACAGAAATGGACAAAAATAAGCAATTCTTAAACGAAAATCAACATAAACCATCTGACATAACCTCACAAAATGCAAATAATGGTCGGTGTTTAAACATAAAATTCTAATAAACCAAAGGGTTTTCTAGTTATGTTAACTTAAAAATATAATAATTAGTCTTTTGTTAATCAACAATTTTGGTTTGCAGTTCCTATCACAGTAATTTTCATTCATTTTTTTAAAACTTTAGTTGCTTTCAATCAAACTCAATGTAGTTTGATATAAAAAAATTAATTTAAAATTTTAAAAAAATGAATGAAAATTACTGTGATACGAACTGCAACCAAAATTGTTGATTAACAAAAGACTAATTATTATATTTTTAAGTTAACATAACTAGAAAACCCTTTGGTATATTAGAATTTCATGTTTAAACACCGACCATTATTTGCATTTTATGAGGTTATGTCAGATGGTTTATGTTGATTTTCGTTTAAGAATTGCTTATTTTTTGTCCATTTCTATTAGGAGGATGATTGTTTTTGTGAAATTTGTTATTCTAGGCTACTAGAATGGTTCTTTTAACATACAATTTACTACACAAAACTAAAATAATTGTTGATTTTTATATTCCGTTTTCCTGTAAATTTGACAATAATCCATTAATTTTATTTCAATAATATATAAATGATTATTTTGTTAATAAATATCATTTATTTATCATTAGCGTCAATGTAAATTTCATTCATTTTTTGAAATTTTGATTAGAGGTGTTTTTAACCAAACTCCATATAAAAAAAAATGTAAACAACAAAATAAACAATTTTTTCCACTTGTAGAAGTAAGACGGAAGATATTGTGGTCATTTTCATTCAAATCATTATACGACGTGACGTTGTTCATCCAAGATGGGACCGCAGTAAGCTACGACAAATGTCAGTTTATCACAGTTTTATCACCAAATGTGATATAGCACCACAAAATGACCACCCAGAATACACTTTGGGGAAAAGGTAATAAAACTGCAATAAAATTTAAAATTTCTATATTCCCCGGGGAATTATCAGAATAGGGCCACAGATATTGAAAATGTTGGATTTGATAATTGGGTTGAGATTTTGGATCAAATTTCACTCAAAATCTTATTTCAGTTTAAATCACAAGAGAATTTTTTATGATTTTAAAATGCAGTTTATTTTGTTAAAAATATATCATAATAAATATGGGCGAAACTAACCAAAAATATTTTTTGGATTTTGTCCCATTTGGACTTTCTATATTTGGATTTTGTCCCATTTGAACTTTTTATATTTGGATTCTGTCGATAAAGATTTTGTCCTATTTGGCTTTTCGCTTCTGGATTCTTAAAATAATTTGAATTTTGTACTTTTTGGATTTGTTTTTGTATTTATGGGTACACCTGTCGAATTTTATTATAATCAGTTGAACTATCTAAGTTCCATTCATCATAATTTACCATTTCCAGAGCTTTATCTTAACATAATTTTAGAAGCCCATTTCCATCGTAGATACATACATCTACACATAGAAGTTCATCCTAAACGGTTATAAAAAGCCAAATTCCACCCTAACGATATATTCCAGAATATCAGCTAACTATTATATTTTATAACCCCATTTCCATCGGACATAAATAAATGTTAGATTAAGTCCAAATCGGTTAAGGAAAAACCTGCAAGTTCCGTCCTAATTGGCCAAATTTAAACTTAATTAAGAATTTAGAAATCGGTTTAATTAAAATTTGATCCTTATTCCAGAATTGTATCGAAAATTCAGTTTAGCATCTCGCCAAACATTTTTTTTTTGTAAAATCAAATTTTAATCTTTACAAGGAAATGTGTCGAAAACTAAATTGTTTTCATTATTTTCATTCATTTTTATCAATGTATTCAAAACGTATAGTGTTTTCCATGGCCTGCTTCGTGGTTGGTTTTGTTTTAACGTAAAATTAAGTAACGCCTTTAAATTCCCCTTTTAATTTTTGCTTATAGAAAATACGAAAGATAGAAAGAGGCATTCGAAAATATTAGAAATTTATATGATTGTTTCGTTGAGCTCGAAATTGAAATCGAGGAAAAATCGATTTTATTTTTAGTGAACATTTGACTTTCATACAAATTACTCCTCTATTAATATTATACTCAGTGGTATTACAACAAAAGTTACATGTAGCAATATTGTTGTTAGTGTAAAACATTACACACTTTTTTAGTATATAAGATAATGGAATTTTAACCATTTTAAATAATTGTATCTTAAAACTTATAGAGTCAACGCTACAAATAATTGTATTTCTGAACGTTATCAAGAACGATACATTGTATTTTTAAAAACTAGAATAAACTACAATCAACCAAGAAGTGCAGTCTTTTCATTAAACCAAAATAGAGAAAAGCACCATCCAGCCGTCAACCGCTTCATCCAGAAAAATTGTAAGTATCACTACATACTAGCCACGCTCGCCCAGGCTTAGTTCTAACATTGGTGTCCAAACATAAAAGTGCTACGCACACGTTTTTGTCACCTCTTGTTGTTCTAAGTATCCGAATAGCACAAGTGATAGAGTGCCTTAAACGGCATTCTCCGCTTAGATTAAACAATTGACAATTTGGTAATAGCCCCCACCAGTGGCAAGCTCCTCAAATTGTCGAATTGATTAGTTTCTCCAACAGTTTAGTTTAGCATTTTTATTTTTATTTGAATAGTTATAATAGCTAGAGAAGCAACAATTATTAAAGTTATAGTTAGGTTTAGTTAGGTATAAACTAAAACAATTATGTTATAACAGGCTGTATTTGTATACATGTATATTATATACAGAAATCTGTAATTTTTTGTTGTTGTTTAAATATTATAAGAAAAAACAATAAGTAGACACGTATAGTGTATTTTATTTTTTTAAAGAACGATACTGATGCCGTGTCGACATTTTGCTGGTTTTGATGTAGGTAGTTATATACACAGTTAAATATTTCTGGTATATACATGGATCGTTCTGTTTAATTTTTCTACTCTAATTCGAAAACAATTTTTATTATTATTATTATTTATTATATGAAAACACATATATAAAAATGAATTTTCATAAAATTAATTAATTAAAAACAATTAACTTTGTTTTTGTGATATATTATTTATTTTTAAAAAATCAAGACCGGTTTCGGACATTCGTCCTTCTTCAGTTCTTGTTCTAATAATGAAAAAAATTTGTTGTTTATTTTTTCGCTTTTTATCTAAACGACATCTTGTTTTGTATTGCTAAATCAAAAATTTTATTCGTTTTTGAATTAATTTTGTCGTTTAACATGAGTGGATCATTCCGCCGTTTGTATATTTCATATTCCTCAATTCTGTCCATTTTGTTGCCCTTATGAAGTCTATGAAGAATGTGTAAATTTGTATCAAAATCCGTGTATGTATGTTTCTCGGTTAATAATTGTTGTGCAAAATTTGAATTACATTTTGTGGTTTTATCGTTATTTTTGGCTTCATGTATATGTTCGCTGAATCGTTGTTTGAATGTACGCCCTGTTTTGCCAATATAATATTTTGGGCAATCATTACATTTTAATTTGTATATGCCGCTGTCAATTTCGTTTTGTTGTATCGCTCTCAATTTGTGTTGTATTTTATTTTCTGTTTTGTACGCGATATTGTAGCCATTATTTTTTAAAATTTTGTGTAATATGTTGCTAGTTATATACACAACAACCGCAACAAATACAAAAACAACCTGATATATTGGCATCGATACGTTGATGACATCATAATATTATTCAAAGGCACACAAAGGCAAATAGACAATTTACACATTTACATAAACAATATACACCCCAACATAAAATTCACATTGGAAACCGAAACAAATAAAACCAAAAAATTAAAAATTTATTAAAAATGGAATTTTTCCGTCTTTATAATAATTTTTATTAGATGAAATGCGTTGATAAAATTTATATTTCTGTTTTATTTTAATAAATCGTTAAAAATATAGGAGTTTTTTCGTAAGTTCAATATAGTAGTTTGTTCAAGCGATGTTCTTTGGGACAATGTTGGTAAAGTTTTGGATTCCTGGACCAAATTGAATCTGAATTTAATTTTCGTTGAACAAATTATGGGTTTGAATTTTAATTTGGTTTATGTGTCAAATCATAGATTTTATGCATATTGTTTTTTCAATTGGTACAAATAGGAACATAATAGTTGTTGATTTATATTTGAGTTATTAAGCAATTTTAAGCTATTAGTATTTTATCTGTTCTTAATTATTTTAAATTATTGTGCAGTGGGATTTAAACGGAATAGAGTAATAAGCAATTAATTAATTATTAATTTGATTTTAGAGGCATGGAAATTTATATTATAAATATATATATATATATATATATATATATATATATATATATATATATATATATATATATATATATATATATATATATATATATATATATATATATGTATATATATACATATATATATATATATATATATATATATATATATATATATATATATATATATATATATATAAATATATATATATATATATATATATATATATATATATATATATATATATATATATATATATATATATATATATATATATATATTCTATATATATATAAATATTGTTACGTTTTTGCCTTGTCACTCAAGGTTCGTATCACTGGATTGTGAATAATACAAAATCAATTTAATTTCTCTCCAACGAATTTATTTATTTCACACAAGAATTATTACAACACAGTTTATCAATAAAAATTCACAAAACCACTTTAAACAATTTTTACACAATTTTACTATTCACTTAAAATTTTTATTTCGCATAAAAACACTTTTTAATTCTTTTTTAATCTTTATACTATCGCTTACCAATTATTACTAATAATCTTAGAAGTTTACTCTATCGCGTTCCAAATACGAATAATCCAATTCGATCTTGTTCGCCTTTTTATATACACAAACCAAGCTTCTCGAAAGTTCACGACTTTTCCAGTTGGAATAGCGTAGAAACATTACGTAACAATTTTTATCATGGAAAGTTCCATTTAGTACGGTAAAACATTGAGCTATTAGTTTTACTTATTCTATTATACACTAGGTAGCCTGTTCGTCCCAACAGGACCGAAATTACCTCCTCTGTAGAGGGCCAGCCTCTCTAAATGTACCGCCATTGGTTTACCTTCTTGTCCTGTAGGGTGCCGTCCATATAGGCTGCACTTTCGACGACGAATCCTTCTTCCACTGTAGAACGGGGTTCCGTTTCAGCCGCTTTTCTCCAAATCTTCCGCCGTTGGCTGGTTTGTCATAACGATCCCTCATCCAGCCACCGAACATTAGCACTCCTCTTCGCGCAACTCGGCCCTTTTTATCCAATATCTGTTTAACCTGGTGTTCATTCGTTTCCTCAACAATTGTTTCAGATTTCGATGGCAGCTCCTCGCAATGACTGATTGTTACTCGCCTTACTGTCGCATCCATACCGTTAAATTAAAGTTTCAGTTCGATGTTATCGCTACTTAATATTCCTCGTCCAAAATCCAACACAAAGCCATTCATCCTCATGAAGTCCGTTCCCAAAATAACCTCGTCCACAATGTCGGCGACCAGAACTTCGTGTGGGAAAAGAGTTTCGCCGATTCTTATACTCACGATCTTTTTCCTTTTAATCATTGCACTCTCCCCATTTGCCATTCTTAATTTTAACCCATCAACCTGCTGCACTGCTCCTGCGATCAAATCTTTCCGAACAATTGTGTGGGTTGCTCCGGTATCCAGCGTAATAATACACCTCCTTCCCTCAACACCGCCCCTAACTGTGACGCTGCTTCCGCCTCGTGCTTCACTCGTGACAGGGATGAATGTTTTGGGGCAACCAGACGGTGAAGCCAGCATCGGTTCCTTCAAACTGACTTCTAACCTTTCCACTTTACCGACTGTTGCCATCCGCTCATCCGTTCCCTCTTCGTGCTCTTTCCACGGAAGATGGTGATCCGTGCCGCTTTCCTCCTGCTTTCAAACAATCTCGCAAGATGTGGCCAATCCTGTTACATACCCAACATCTTCGCTCGCTGCTTCTAGACCTTTGTCCCGACCGTTCGGCGTTTGCCCACATAAAAGGTGGCGATCTTCTCTCTCCATGTATTACTTTCCGACAGTCCATTGAGATGTGACCCAACTTATCACATTTTCAACACCAAAGCCTGCCTCTTCCGAATGTCGGTACCATTCGCTCCATGCTGCCGTTCTTGTCTGAGTTCATTTGGCGACTAACTAATGACGTTCTGGTGAAGTTCTGCACGGCCTCGATCGTTAACGCAAACGCAACGGTTTCCGCGAAGGTCGCTTTAGGTGACAACATCACCACCCTGCGTGTCTCTGGATCTCGAATGCCGTCAATGAATGTGTCAATTTTTAGCCCCTCCATATAATCGGTCGATGTACTGGTATGCGCTAGATGTACTAATCGCTCGATTGCCGATGAAAATTCCTGAAGTGATTCTCCTCCCTTTTGATAGCGGCTTTTCAATTCCATACGATAGATTTCCCGCTTGTGGTCACTGCCGTACTTCCGATCCAGCGCCATCATAATTTCGAGATAACTGTTGCGATCTTTTTCCGGAATTGTTTGTAAGGCCTCCGCTGCTTCACCTTTAAGGGCCACTATTAACGCTGCGACAAGATGTTCATCATTCCAACGGTTTTGATTAGCTGCCGTTTCAAATTGAAATTTGAAAATGCCGAAAGATGTTGTACCGTCGAAGTTTGGTGGTTTTAACTTAACTGATTGAACGGTTTGTACCACTTGCGTCGTTGTTCCACTTGCTTTGACGTCAATCAGCTCTTTCTCGATACGTTTAACTTCCGTTTGAAATTCAGCTTGTAATTTATGTTCCACATCTTGAATCTCCATTTTAAATTCCGTTTTAGCGTGTTAAATTTCAGTTTGCAATTCCGTTTGCAATTTTTCTACTTCTTCACGTAGCGAAGTGGATAACTCGATAAATTTTTCGTCCATTCTCTTTTGCCCATCTGCAATTTCCTGGATTGGTTGTTCAATTTTCTCTATTTGTTGTTTCATCTGGTGTTTTATTTCCTGATTTGACTGGTTTATAGTCTCCAACTGTCGCTCATTTGACTGCTCAATTTTCTCCATTTGTCGTTCGTTTTGTTGTTTCATTAGACTCATCTGTCCTGTCATCTGGTTCTTAGCAGCTATTAACTGCGACAAATCGAAACTTCCAGAATGTTCTTGTGTCTTTTCGACCAACGGTTGTTTATCTTCTGCTTTCTGCTCTACGGTTGCCGCATCCGTTACTTTCTCTCCAAAATCATGATGTTCCGCGTCCAGCCCTTCTTTCTCCATGGCATCACGTAGTCGGGCTTGTAAAGTTGCTTTACCACCATCAGTAGCCAAACCCCGTTTCTCAAGTTCGCTCTTTAATTCTGGAACTTTTAATTCGCTGAGAATCATTTTCTTTATCTTTTTATTCACAATCCCACCGCTGTCACCAAATTGTTACGTTTTTGCCTTGTCACTCAAGGTTCGTATCACTGGATTGTGAATAATACAAAATCAATTTAATTTCTCTCCAACGAATTTATTTATTTCACACAAGAATTATTACAACACAGTTTATCAATAAACATTCACAAAATCACTTTAAACAATTTTTACACAATTTTACTATTCACTTAAAATTTTTATTTCGCACAAAAACACTTTTTAAATCACTTTTTAATTCTTTTTTAATCTTTATACTATCGCTTACCAATTATTACTAATAATCTTAGAAGTTTACTCTATCGCGTTCCAAATACGAATAATCCAATTCGATCTTGTTCGCCTTTTTATATACAAATCCAAGCTTCTCGAAAGTTCACGACTTTTCCAGTTGGAATAGCGTAGAAACATTACGTAACAATTTTTATCATGGAAAATTCCATTTAGCACAGTAAAACATTGAGCTACTAGTTTTACTTATTCCATTATACACTAGGTGTCACCGTCACATTATATTGGGTGTATGCATTAAAAACCGGAATTTGATACTAGATGTCATTACTTGTTTATGCGTTATAGTACATCATGGACATATACATATGTCATTTGAAAGCCTTATTCAATACCTGTCAAAATCAGCTAAAAGTTTTTGTTTTGATTGTGCACATCCAACCGATTTCAACGATGGAAAATTTATCAAATTTGCGAAAATAACAGCATTTGCGGGAAGTTTTGTTGAGTCACTTTTTCGCAAACAAAACTGCAGCTGAAAGTCATCGTTTGTCGTGGATATATATGTATATATATATATATATATATATATATATATATATATATATATATATATATATATATATATATATATATATATATATATATATATATATATATATATATATATATATATATATATATATATATATATATATATATATATATATATATATATATATATATATATATATACATATATATACCCATAAATATATTTATATATATATTTATATATATACATATATACATAAATATATTTATATATATATATATATATATATATATATATATATATATATATATATATATATATATATATATATATATATAATATAAATTTCCATGCCTCTAAAACTGTTATTGCTGTAAAACCAATGATGACAGAGCGCTCAAATTTACACTAATGACAGTTCATTCCATTGTTTACAAGCGTACAGAAGCATTTTAGTGGGAAATATTCAGAAAAAAATTTATCCGCAATGGAATTCAAGCGTAATAGTGTGATTTCTCTATATTTGGCTGGAAAATCACAGCCGCAGATTGTTAACCAGTTAAAACATCTGCATGTGAATAAAATGTTTGTGTATCGTACCATAAATCGTTATAACGATACTGGCAGCATTGCAAAACGCCGTGGTGGTGGACCGAAACGCACTGCAACATCGCCGTATATCATTCGGAAGGTGAAGGCCAAATTGGCTCGGAATCCGCGCCGTAGCGGCAGAAAAATGGCTCGTGAGGCGAACATTTCGCTCGAACGGATGCAGCAGATATTGAAAGAGCATCTTGGACTAAAGGCCTTGAAATTCCATAAAACGCATGGTGTCACCGATGGCCACCAAATCCGCTAGATTTCTCGGTTTGGGGTATTTTGAAGAGCAAGGTTGGGACAAAAAAATACCAAAGTGTCGATCATCTCAAGCAAGCGCTTCGCCGGGAATGGGCCAAAATATCGCAGAGCCACTTTCGTGCTGCATGCAATAGCTTTGTCGGCCGTTTGAAGGCCATAACCACGGGTAAGGGTGACCAAATTGAAAACTGCTAATGCAATTCGAAAATTTAAATATTTGTGAACATTTTTTACTTTGATTCAATAAAATTCATCAAAAAATAAAAATTCTGTGGCGTTTTGTTTTGGTAGCACTTCGTGTCAGTCACCCTGTATATAAATATATTTTTATTATAAATATGGAATTTAAACAAACATACGGTTTCAGGTATTAGATGATTTTAATTTCGAATTTTTAAAAAATTAAGTAATTAAATTAAATTTTTGTGTTGGAATTTAATTGATAATTACGAATGAATTCGATACATTGAAATTTTCAGATGAGAAATCGGGCGCGGCTTCAGTGTTTATCTATTATTGTTTATTTGAACTATATAGCGGAGAAACCGGGCGCGGCATTTTATTTAGTTATTATTCATTATTTATTTATTTATTTTATTTTATTATTTTTTTTGTCGATTTATTAAATTCAATATAGTATGGAAACGTTGAACTATTATTAAGTAATATCTTCAGATTAATTTAAACTATTTTGCAGAGCTACTTAAGCAGAAGAGATTACAAATCAGTTCAACATCCACATTTTATGGGTGCCAGGACATTTCATAGGTACAGGGAATATAAACGGCGATGAACTGGCTCGACGTGGTACAACGGACCACTTCTCAGAAAGCAGAAAGGATATTGAAAATTATATATAATTAAAAATTTTTTTATTTAATTATTGATTTTTATTTTATTTATTTAAAATAGATTTCTTTCTATTTGGTGATAATTCTTGATATATTTTTTAATAGACCGGTTTCGGAACTTCTTCCTTCTTCAGTATTTTTCTTCTATTGGCTTGTCAAATTTTTTCGTTTTGTAAACAATATCTAATGTTTGTTTTTTGTGGTTGCTTATTTTAATTTTAGAATCATTTCGTAGGTTTTGTTTGTTCTTGTGTTTAATTTATCGTTGAGTATTAGTAGGTTGCTTCTTTCTTTGTATATTTCTAGTTCTTCAATTCTGTCCATTATTTTTCCTTTTTTCATTCTGTATAAAATTTGTAGGTTAGTTTGCATATCTGTATATGAGTGTTTCTCGTTATATAAATGTTGTGCGTAGTTTGATTTAAAATTGTTTTTTGGATGATTGTTGTTCAATTCCTGGATGTGTTCTTGGAAACGTTTTTCGAAACTTCTTCCAGTTTGGCCTATGTAAAATTTTGTGCAATTGTTACATGATAGTTTATATATTCCGCATTCAAGTTCATTATTTTTATGTATTTTTAATTGTTGTTGTAATTTATGGTTGGTTTTGTGTGCTGTTGTATATCCATATCTGTTTAATATTTTATTCATCGTATTACTGGTATTATTATTGTATGTAACAGATATGTACTTTTTCGTGTTTTCTTCATTTTTGTTTATATTTAGTGACGTTAAGTTTTGTTGGTGTATTTTATTTTTGATTTTATAGTTGAGTCGATGTATTAAGTTTTCTTAGTATCCATTTTCTATTGCGATGTGTATGATCGTGTTTAGTTCTTCTTTATAATTATTGTTGTTCATGGGTATGCGGTTTAGGCGGTCAATCATATGGTTAAATGCAGATATTTTTTGTTGGTATGGATGGTTTGACGTATTATGTATGTTATGATCTGTTTGTGTTTCTTTCCTGTATATTTTGAAATGGTGTTGTTGGTTTATATTTTGAATTGTT
>OY282559.1:197976825-198043765 GCA_958295665.1 Tipula vernalis | reverse complement strand
AAAATCAAAAATAAAATACACCAACAAAACTTAACGTCACTAAATATAAACAAAAATGAAGAAAACACGAAAAAGTACATATCTGTTACATACAATAATAATACCAGTAATACGATGAATAAAATATTAAACAGATATGGATATACAACAGCACACAAAACCAACCATAAATTACAACAACAATTAAAAATACATAAAAATAATGAACTTGAATGCGGAATATATAAACTATCATGTAACAATTGCACAAAATTTTACATAGGCCAAACTGGAAGAAGTTTCGAAAAACGTTTCCAAGAACACATCCAGGAATTGAACAACAATCATCCAAAAAACAATTTTAAATCAAACTACGCACAACATTTATATAACGAGAAACACTCATATACAGATATGCAAACTAACCTACAAATTTTATACAGAATGAAAAAAGGAAAAATAATGGACAGAATTGAAGAACTAGAAATATACAAAGAAAGAAGCAACCTACTAATACTCAACGATAAATTAAACACAAGAACAAACAAAACCTACGAAATGATTCTAAAATTAAAATAAGCAACCACAAAAAACAAACATTAGATATTGTTTACAAAACGAAAAAATTTGACAAGCCAATAGAAGAAAAATACTGAAGAAGGAAGAAGTTCCGAAACCGGTCTATTAAAAAATATATCAAGAATTATCACCAAATAGAAAGAAATCTATTTTAAATAAATAAAATAAAAATCAATAATTAAATAAAAAATAAAAATTTTTTTAATTATATATAATAAAAGTGATAAAAGCCACAATAATAATAAAAAATGGACAACTACCAGTTGTACAATAGATATTGAAAAGCCTCTTGCGGTATGCAAACTGCTGCTTCAGGAAGAAGCTAGCAAGCTGACGAATGACGGATGGTCAAGTATCGCCTCTGGCGTAATAACTCGGCAGGTCTGGCCAAAGTTGGATTTGGCGAGATCCAAACAGCTGATCTCACTTCCGAGAAGTCAGATCAGTGTGGTTGTTAGAGTGATTACGGGGCACTGTCTCATAGGGAGGCATGCGAATAGACTTGGTGTCTTCTCACATGACTACTGTCGTAGTTGCAAGGACGAAGAGGAGGAAGAGACAGTACTTCATCTTCTTTGCACCTGCCCTCGTCTGTCATGAAACAGACTAAAGTTTCTAGGGGCACCCCTCTTCAAAGACCTGACGGACTTCTGTAGGATGGAGGTCAGGAGTATCCAGCGCTTTGTTAACAGCTCAAAATGGTTCTAATGAGTCGGAAGAAACAATTATTCGTGGTATGGCTACTGACCATTTTTGTGTCTATGCCTGGTCCTAGTGGACCGCCACCCAAACCTAACCTAAACCTAACCTAAACCTAACCTAAGCAGAATAAAGTAATAAACAATTAATTATTTAATTTTGATTTTAGTGGTATTCCTGTAATTAGTTAATTAATTTATTTAATTTCTGGAGTCAATAGCTAGTTAATTCTTTAGGAATTGGAAATTAAATTTTATAGGGTTTCAGATTTTTGGTTTCTTATTTTAGAATTTTAGTTTAAAAAAAAAGATATTTAGTGTTTAAAATTCATAATTTAGAATTAAAATTTTTATGCATCTCGAATTTCAGGTTATTTAGTTAGTGATTAATTTGCTGTCCTTCAAAATTTATTTTATTTAAGGATGTTAAGGGCATGTGGATTATAATAATTATTGAAATATCTGGGATTATGATCGAAAGGACTATTCGGTCTGATATATTGGTATGGTTGGGTATTAGGTCTAAAATTTGGGTTAAAATAATTTGTTTCGAAATTTGGATTGATGTTGGGTTTAAACTGAAGGTTAAAATTTGGTTTATGCGGAATTGGTTTCTTATTATTAACTACCATGTTAGGTTTATGACTATAATTATTACTATTTTTTATATAAAAGATGTTCTCTGTAAACAGAAATTGAAAGCTTCACTTAAGACTATTCGGTCGCATTGCCCTAATAATAGAATCAAGTGGTTCTTTCATTCCTGAGAGGAATGTGTTTAAGCACATTTCACTGTACAATGACTGTTTTGATTTAACCAAATTATCGTCGGTCTCATGAATTGACTCATTTCATTTCGTTTATCGCTGTATTGAAGAATAAGATTGTTTTTAATGTTTTCCCAAACTAATGAAGTTCCATACATATTAAGAACCTCTTTGGCTTCGCCAATAATTTTGTTTCTTATGCCCCTAATAATAATTTAACTATAAACTGTACCGTCTAGCTTTGTTTGGTAATAATACTTACAATTTCTTCTACGTTTTCGATGAAGTCGAATAATGTACATCTATTTTCGTCGAAAAATGGTAAATCTTTAATCTCGTCAGGAATACGCAACTGATTAAATATAGATTTAAATTGTTCTGTGTTATATTCCGTCATATTTGTTATTAAGTTGGAAACTGTAGTCGAATATTTTCTAAATCTAAATTACCGTATTCCGCGGTATTATCATAATCAATAACTTCGTATTCTTCGGGTTTATCAATTGTTTGAGACACAAAGAAATTCTGTAAATTTTTATTCGTTAGTTTTTTGACCGATGGGAACATAAACGATTAGGTATAAAAAAGTTTAAAAAGACTCATCAAATGATCGTAATAATTGTTGACCAACATCCATTGGTTAATTCCTTAAGTCCACCAATATGCCCTTGATGCGAAATTTCCTGAGCGAAATTTCGGAGATTAACATTATAGATATTTATTATTTTTATTTTCACGTGTGTTCACGAGTTTGTGTTTCACGAACAGTTTTTGCTCCACTAATTTTATCGTTTAACAAAGACTTTTGGTTTCATACTGATTTTTTATTAACTGATTCACTTGTGATAATTTTTTTTTTAAACTTATACATTTCCAATTATAAATATTGTAATGATTATGGCATAGTACAACAAGTCGACATTGTGGACAGCGATAACTCGGACGGTTGATGATGAAAGGGTGTTCAAATTTGAGATGTTTTTTTAAATTTTAAATAAAAGACTTAAATTGTGTGAAATCTTTATTTATTTTTATTGGTAATTAGAGTGTTACGGTTAATAATGAAAAAGAATGTCGTTCAAGTGACCTCCTCTGCTAGCTCGGCAGGCTGTCAATCTTTTACCAAAATGTTGAATAACTTTCTCGCATAATGATGGTTCAATTACTTCAATTAGGGGTGTTGAACAGTTTAAGGATTACCCGCATAAACTTTACTCTTCAAGAAATCCCATAAGAAGAAGTCCAATGGCGTTAAATTGCATGATCTTGGTCGAAAAATTATTCGATTATTAAACTTCTCTTTCAAATGATCGATTGATTCCGTTGCTGTGTGGCATGTTGCACCATCCTGTTGGAACCACATATTCTGCACATCAATATCTTCAATTTTATATTGAGCTCCATTCACAGTAATTGCATTGCCATTTTATTTTAAAATAAGTTTTATAATGAAAACATATTGTTCACTCGTGTATCGATCCATTTTAACTAACCGAAATGTATGTACCTGTCATCTGTCAAATAACATATGGTACTCTAGTACAAAAAATATAAATGGCGGAATATTTAACAAGATATCTCAAATTTGAACACCTTGTATAAACAAGAAGGTCAATGGTTCGCTGCTCATCGTAGCCAATGTTTTTAATAAGGTTATTTATTGTGGACATCGAAATAGGTTTATACACCAACGCTCAAATTCATAATGACCTAGTAAAAACAAGAACGTCCGAGATGTAGCGTACAAAGGAAGTCGTGGCTTAGTGATTCAAGAATAAATGAATAACGACACAAATACATTCACAACACCGCCCGTCGCCGATTATGAATGATGATGATTATGACAAGCCATAATTTACTGAACACGGAATATCCCTCGACATAAAGTAGTACCTACTACCATGGCAGAATACTGAAATTCCTCTGGGCCTTACGGATGCAGGAAACGAAGTCAGAGTTATTCTAAGGGTTCCTCTGGATATTGGACCAATGTGCGAGCTTACACTTACGTAGATGGGGACCTTGGGAGCATGAAAGTGGTAATATTAGAGCCAAGAACAGGGATATACCGAACAGGATTACTATATGGAAAAACACTAACATCACTCGGAGCTAGCATTCCTGTCCGATTAATGAACATAACCGAACAAGTTAAACATTTAAAGTCCAGTGTCGTCCTCGGGAAAATCCAGCCTGCTGTTAGTATCGCCCAATGCAGTATCGAAGCCAGTGCTGATAAGTGTAAAAGTAATAGCGAGGCGAAGAAATCAATTCAAAGATTGTGCCAGTATCTGAAAGGCGAACAGTTCGCGATGGCAGTACGAATGTTGTCAGAGTACGCCGAGGTATTTCCAAGTAGCAAGGATGAATGCGGCCGAACGAAGGTGGTGCAGCCCAGAATAAAAACGGGAAGTATACCACTAATTCGAAAGGCACCCAGAAAACTGCCATTGGCTAAACAAGTGGGGCCAGGCCGAATGATACAACAGATGTGCCGGTATAAAATCATTGAGCCATCTAACAGTGCATGGAGTTCACAGCTAGTTCTAGCGCAAAAGAAAGACGGGTCAATGAGGTTTTGAGCTGATTACCGAAAACTAAATGTTGCCACGAAGGACAGCTACCCATTCATTAACCAGGATAGATGATACACTAAACACACTGTCAGAATCAATGTTATTAAGCACCCTGGACTTGAAGAGTGGATATTGGCAAGTTGCGATTCAAGAAGACCGAGAGAAAACAACATTTTGTACGGGCACCGGTCTATGGCAATTCACCGTTATGCCATTTGGCCTGTGCAATGCACCAGCTAAGTTCGAGAGGCTGATGGAGCAAATTTTGAGACTATTGGACTGGAAAACATATCTCGTTTACCTAGACATCATTGTAATCGGGAAAAATTGCGACGAACACCTCAAAAACCTACGCGAGGTGTTACAATGTATCAAGGCTGCGGGAATGAAAGTGAGCTCGGACAAGTGTACACTCTTCAAGAACGAAGTGAAGTGCTTGGGCCATATCGTGTCGGAGAAAGGAATCGCACTGATCCAGAGAAAATAGAAGCAGTACGAAGTTGGCCAGTGCCGAGGAATCTGCATGAGGTTAGAAGCTTCCTGGGGCTCTGCACATACTACCAGAAATTTGTCGCAAACTTCTCGTATATAGCTGCCAGCCCGCACAAACTAATCAAAATAAGCCGACCTTTCCAGTGGGCTGCGCCTGCCAAACGTCATTCGAGCAGTTAAAAACAGCATTATGCCAAACTCCGATATTGGCACATCCTCGGTCAGGTCAAACTTTCATTTTGGACAAGGATGCCAGCAACCTGAAAATCGAAGGTGTTGTGTCTTAACAACATGGAGCGGAAAAACGAGTGATTTGTTACTTCAGCAGAATGCTATCCAGGTCAGAAAACATTATTGTGTAACCCGACGAGAATTACGGATTACCGACGAGAATTTTAAGAACAAACTACAAATTCATCTGGACCAAATTATATAACAATATAGCGATTTGGATTTCCCTCTTTTAGCAAACATTGAAATAATGTTTTTTAGCTTTTTCAAATATTTATTTCAAGTTAAACTATTAAACAAAACGTATTTTTGTGTAATTTTTACAAGAAAGTCGGAAAAAGAATGCGTCGTAAAGCAACGTTAGAGCAAAGATTAGAGGTCAAAATTCTGTTAAAACAACAGTTAACCCCTGCAGAGATTTCAAAGAAAACTGGTTGTTCTCGAAAGCTTGTATATAATATAAAACAGAAGCTTGATCTAGGGATTTCACCACACCTGCTCAAAACCGAAATTTGGTTGGAATCAGCAAGCAAAACCGTACGTCTTCTAGAAGTCAATTAACCTTAGAATGGCTACCTCCATTCTATTAACAAATCAGTGGTATTGGGAGTGTATGGAGCTGCTTCTCCACTCATGGGACCGGTTTGTTGTTATTTAACGAGGGTCGTCTTAATACCCGCGGCTATATGCATCTGAGTTCTGATCATTTGCCTGAATACTCTGGGACACTTTTTGATGCTGAATTTCATGAATGGTATTTTCAGAAAGATAACGCACCTTACCACAAGGCAAGGTTGGTTATTAAATGGTTCCAATATAATAACATATCGTTTCTAGACTGGCCTCCAATCTCACCCGATATCAACCCAATTAAAAATTTGTAGTCGGTAATGTACGACTACAACCACAGACCATTTGAAAGATGGTATTAAGGACATTTGGTTCAAAATAACGGTTGATGAATGCAAAAAATTGATTTGTTCAATACGCAAAAGAATACAAAAAGCTCGTGGAGGGAATATTTTATCATATTAAGTTGTTTCATCATATTAAGTTTTTTTCATATTAAGCTGTGTACTATAATTTTGTCCAAATAAGACTGAATTCTCCCTAATACAACAACGTAAAGTTATATTTTTGGCAGTTTTAGTTAGATTCAGAGAAGGTTTTTGTTATTGTCTGTAAACTATGAATTGAAGACAAAAAAGTTTGAATTATGTAAACCAATCAGTATTAAAATGTGAAGCAATTAAAAACGCAAACTTGAATTTTTCAGGAGATTGTTCCTGAAAACTTTATATATATGTAAAAACAATTCCCTGAAATTTTTATTGTAAAATATCGTTAGTTTAATATTCCTATTTTTAAAGTGAGCATTCTGGGAAAATGAAAACTTGATATTTTTTTATCATCCTGTATTATATTTTCCGCTTAATACGATTGCTTGTATTATTTTACTTTGCGGAAGAAATTTTTTGAGATATGAGCAAAATAACCCAGAACAATCTTTAAAAAAATTAAAAAGTTGGCATACAATCGCTTATGTCTTATAAAAACGATTTTTCGAAAAGAGACTGGAAGTATTGGATTTGATACTCGATATTTGTTGGAGTAATACTCAATAAAGCCCCGTTATGTAAAAGTTATTGTTTAATGACGTATTCGACAGAAAACACAATAAAACAAAAAAGTAAACGTTTTTTACTAATGTCGAATTCTTTGGGAAAAAATAAATCAATAAATTGATTTCTTTTTTTATCTGTTTTGACATTACGTATTCTTTCGAAGAAAATAAATTGATTTTTTTTTTGATCCGGATCATTTATCACAAATCCGGATTTTTTGGTAGATTTCATCAGAATTTCTCAAATACATAGAAATGTAAACTTCAAAATTAGATAAACAAAAATAAGACGCTATTTTCATAAATCATTTGTGGTTATATTTTGATGCGAATAGTTGCGTTTAAATTTAAATTAACGTTTTTTATCATTTTACGTTAAAGGCTTCACAATACAATATGTAAAATGCTGTAAATGAGTAAACATAACCTCGTTTTTTATTTGTTATTTTTTTTTCACTAATAATAATTCAATAAATAATTCAATTTATTTATTTTTTTCATATTTTTTGGGAAATAAAATAATCGATTTTTTTTTAAAAATCGAAAGAGTTTAACATAAGGTAATTTCTGAAAAAAAAAAAAAATTATCCACTTAGAGTAAGTCAGAACTTCAGCAGTTACCCATCAAGCAACATTATTTTAAAGTTTAACCATAGAAAAGGATATAAGAATGTTTCTTTTCATATATTAAAATGGCATTCGAATCACTAAAATAGATAATTATGTACTGGCTGTATGCACTCCACTACAGAAAGCGAGCAACATATAGTTTTAATTATGTTTCTATATTTGTTTCACATTATTGTGAAGGAAAACAAAGGAGATTTGGTTGTTTTAACACTATACGAGTAGTAAACCAAACTTTATGAATGAACGAAACAATAAAAAACGCAACCATATGATTAAGTTTCAGTAGTATGTGTGTATATTATCAAAGCATTCCTAGATACAAAAGCCGTCAGTATAAAATTCGAACTTAATATAAGGGGTATAGAAAGACAAAAAAAAATGGATATTTCATACAAATCATATGAATTGTATAATCATTTAATCATTTTTCATACAAATCATATGTTGTTCTAATATCGTTTTCCTTAAATGAAAAATCTTACAAAAATTAATTTTGATTTATACGTTATCAAGAAGAATAATTGATAAAAATATGATTTAAAAATTAATTAATAAAATCTTGTTTATAGATATTTAATTAATGTTTTACTAAAACCCCTTTATGTACAAACACATCTGTACACCTCATAATGTCATAACTTTCGTTCATGTTTTTTTTTTAAAATAAAAAAATGTCGATAAATAGCAGAGTCTTTAAACTAAAGAGGAGAAACAAACTTTAAAAAAAAAAAAACATTTAGTTTTTATTGTTGTTAAAGAGTCGTTGTGCGTAGTTTTGTTACGAATTGCGCAACCTGGCCTAGTTTGCTGGCTAATTTCTCCTCAGCGCG
Organism: Tipula vernalis; assembly: GCA_958295665.1. Taxonomy (NCBI): domain Eukaryota; kingdom Metazoa; phylum Arthropoda; class Insecta; order Diptera; family Tipulidae; genus Tipula; species Tipula vernalis. The sequence continues at coordinate 198,035,359 of OY282559.1, read as the reverse complement.
GGCATGAGTTACTTATCAGCTTCCAATAAATAACACAATAAAATACACCACCAATAATTTATTTCTTAACTTTTTGCGTAAATAATTTTTCACAATATTTTCACAAACATTTGTTTTTGGCTTTATGAATCGTCTGACAAAACAAAAAAAAATTCAAAATATCAATTTCTGTCTAAGTTTTATTTTTACATACTACACCAAAAAAATTGTTCATTCAAGATATAACAAAACGGTACCAAATTCACGGTCAAACTTTTCAAATAAAGAAAACGTTTATTGTTTTTTTTTTGTATTTTAATTTTAACGATCACAAAATATACATTAACTTTTAATTAATTTTTATTTTTTGATGATAATATATGATTAATAATTTTTCTCTCTCTTCCACGTATTTTTGTTTTATTACTTTCTTTTACTCTAGTAAAATAAAGTATAGTAATCATGAAAATTTTGGACCTTGAGATTTTTAGAGATTTATTTGTTTTGAGGTCCCCTGAGTCCGAAAAAGTGGGTTTCAAATGGTGTCCGTCTGTCTGTCTCTCAGTCTGTCTGTGTCCTCTCTACAGCCCAGACGGTTCAACCAATCAAACTGAAACTTCAGATTTAAGCTTTTTTGATAAATTGGGAGGTCCCAGTGAATTTTACTCCAAATCGACTAACCGGAAGTGGCCACTCCCTTGGTCCAGAAAATTTATTTTGCAAATATCTTAAAAAGTATAAGGTTTACAAAAAACTGCTTAATATAAAATGTTTCTAAAAATTAAAAACAAATAAAAATAAAAAATAAAAAATTTAAAAAAAAATTTAAAAATTTAAAAAAAAAAATTAAGAAAAAAATAAAATTTCTCAAAATTCTCTGTTCGTAAGAACATAATTAATATTTAAGAAAACAACAAAAAAAAATATGATGAAACAGTGTGTTTATTTCCGGACATGAATTTTGGTCGCCTCATGAGTCAGTGAGGCGAGAATTACCGGATCGTGATGGTATTATTTATTGTGTGTGTGTTCGAATGCTCTTTTATGATTCATGCTCTTCATGCCCTTTTTAGTTTATCGTTTATTTATTTTGTGGTGTTTGTAGAGATTATGGTTTCATATTCAAAATGTAATTTTTAAAGGGACACGAAGATGACGATGGTTGAGAAAAAAAATCGATTAACTAAAATGCAAAATTGTGTTTTAAATTTTGCGACCAAAATTTATTTACTGGGCTGGGATTTTGCACAAAAAGCGAGAAGCTAGTTTTGTGTCTCTTTTACTTAAACTGAATATGAACACTATTTCGCTCATTAGAAATATATTTTATTATTGCGATCTCAACTAGTCAAAATAAAATGATTTTCTATTTCAAGTATCATTCGTCTGTGTCTCTCACCACCAACGAAGGTACGTGGTCGAAGCGGAGAAAAGGAGATAGCTCTTATACATAATATAATTGACTGAGATCGCAATAGAAAAAGTGACATAGACCGAATGAAATGGAGTAAAAACTTATAATTTTAAAAAGAGAGATAAACTCTCTTCTCGCCTTTTTTTGCAAAATCCCACTCCTGGTCTATTCTATTTTAAATTCATTGATAAATAGTAAGTAAGATCTTACGTCATTGATTTCGGTTGTATAATTTTCTACTGTCCCATACAAAGAAGAAAAAGTAAGTTTGTACAATTTTATTTTAATTATATTAATCAAATTACTAAACCCATACCAATAACTTAATGGTTTTAAAATATGTTAGACTCAAAGGTTTGATTTAAATATAAACCTAAAAATATTTTCTGGTACGAGTAGTTTTCATTCAAAAAAATTAAATCAAAAATGTTCAATTTTACATGGGTTCTTATGGGAAATGGTAAAATGTATCCCCCTTAAATTAAGCTTCTTTTAAAATTGGTCTGAAAATGACGGCTTGTATATTTAGGAATGCTTTGGTTTTAGTATATAAATGAAAGTTCTCCTGACTCCTTTTACAATATATACAATATATTATATAAATTTTTGCTATGCATTTAAATTTACTTAAGAATGTAATAAATATAAAGTTGACTAATAAACACTTCAAATGAAATTTGGTAATCTGAAAAAGTATTGTTCGTGAAAAATACAGGTACTTGTATAATCTAAGTTGAGTGGAATCATTAAAAGAATTAAGACTTAATTATAAAATAAATCAATAAAATAATCTATGATGGGTCAGAACACGTGATTATGAAATAATAAACAATAATCTATTGTAAGTGTTTAATTTAGTGTATTACAGGTATTGCCAGCTGTCGTACATGGTGAATTATTATAAATTTATGTTGAACTTATTATTTTATAAATAAAATAAGATCTTATGGTTTAAGAAATAGAATATTATTATATACATACTTTCTGTCTCACCTCATCTGATATATCCTCAAATGAGGCAATTGGTGCCAGTCCAAACCGTTTTTGTTTTTTTCCCACGTCACTTTTAGTTTCCATTTTCGTGCTTTTATGAAGAATTCAATTTTTTTCTTTCCTTAATTTAAATTGTTCATTAGTTTATTAATGTGTTATTGGTATTAATATTTTGCTACAAAAAAATGAAAGATTCCTGTTGAATACGTAAAATTCAAAAGTAAAAAATTATAAAAAGGTACTTAAATAAATAAAGGTGAGTTTAATTAATGCTAAATATTATATTTCAGTGAAATAGTCATATTGAAGGGGAATTTGGTGGAAAAACTACATATTCAGTTCGATTATGGAACGAGTGGGAGCGAATCGAACGCGAATCGAAAACAGTACCTATATAAAAAATTTGTAGGCTCAATTCTGATTGTGGACGACGTAGTGTCGAATGATAAATAAGAAAAGATAATTTGTTGTGAATAAATATGGATTAACATTATTATAGTCAAATATTATGTCAAACGCCACAAACTTATACATTGCCCCTATTTGTAACTTTTCGCCATTTTTGTAGTGGTGATCGCCCTCATTTTTCTTTTAGCTAAATGCTTAAATTTCGAGAAATTTTGGAAAATTCACAAATTTCTTTTTTCACTTTTCAAAACTGTGGGTTCCCTTGCAACAGATTAATTATTTCACATTAATATATGTAGTTGATCTTGTTACAACTGCCTATCTTAAGCTCTTTCATTAGTCAATTTTTCAATTCGGATTTTTTTTGTTAGAGCAATTCGGTGTAATTTTTTGGATGATGTACCCGTCTTCATCTTCAAGATCGGGTGCCATTTTGTTACTGCCTCTTTGGTGGGCTATAGGAAGTTCTTTGCAGCCACAATAAGAATAAGGCATAACGAACAATATCTGTGTTGTTGGAAAATCGACTCTGCATCGGAAACAAGACATCATCAGCAAATAAGAAAAAAGATTTCAGGTCATTGTTTAATGGCTATTTTTATTCATTTAAAAATGAATTCATTACTGATAAAAAGACTGATTTTAATAAAGAAAAAAAATTTTATATCGTGAATAGGCGTGGAACAATCATAAATAATAATACAATAAAAAAACTCACCCATAAAGTGCACTCTTAGTCTCCTATGGCTCCTACCTGTAATTTAAAGAAATCATTCCACTTACATTCACTACACACGTGAAATTTACGTTACTCAATAATGAGAGAAAATAAGGAACTTGTAAATAATTGAAGAAAATAAAGAAAATAATAGCACTGATTTACGTTATACAAAAATGTAAAATTAGAAAACTAAAAATTTAATTAAAAAAGAAACAGCTTTAAGCTAACTGCGGCCACAAACAACATTATCATAAGTATGCCGCTAAAACGCCGAGTCACAGTTTTCCATAAACCATACGTGTATGTACTAAGTTTTGAAACTGCCGCGTAGAATCTTACTATCGAATATATAATATATGTTGAAATTTGTTCCTTCAAATAATTTCAGGGCAATTTGTTTATAATACTATTGTAATATTATGGTAAAATTATCTAGAGCCCTCGTCGCTATTCAAAAAAAAAAAAAATCGTAGCGTTAGGATTTCTGAACAAAAATTAGAACAGTTTTTTTACTTACCCGCCTAGACTTATTTTGGCTACGACAACTTTCGTATTCAAATTCAAGCAAGGTTCAATAAACCGTTGATTATAAATTTGCAAACAATCTTTATATGACCGAAACATAAAAAAACAAATTGGAAGGAATTAGCTTCACTATAAAATTACACACCGACAAAAACAACAAAAACTCCTACCCACAAATGAAAATTAAGAAATTTATCTAATTATCTTGAAAATTTCAGTTACCATTAAATTAAAATTATGGGTGTTATATTGTTAAATTATTGGCGATCAGATTCACTCATAATTTCTCAATTTCAGAACGATTATTATATTTATTTTATTTTTAATCAACTAAGCCTCAAAGAGACAGTTGTAACAGGGCAGCTTCTTTTGGTCTGCTATTGGCATGGTAGAGTGAAACTGAAAATTAGTTAGAAATCGACATACGCAATGGTACATTTTTATTATTGATTTTAACATGTTTACTAATAATGAGGAATTACCTAGAGACGTATCATGGTAGATACCGAAAATTTTGCCATTTAAATCTTTGATCTCGTAGTTCACTGTATCGATTTTCCTTGAAACTACAGCTTGCACAAATTTCTTACTGCGTCACTCTGCGGATGGGTTCCAACAAACACTAATTGTCCAACGTCATATTCAATAGGTCGAGTTCTCAGTTTATAACTCTTGGCACTTTTTTTCGTAGGTCTGTAGACTATTCTTTCTCATGTATGAGCGAAAGTATAACTGGTAAGGGTGACAAAACTTTTCCCTCCGCGATATCTCCAATTTGCCTTAGTATTTTTTACTCACTGCCATGGTTTACCTTATTATAACCAAACAGTAGAAAATGGGGTGAGTACCCTACTGTTTCATGTACGCCATTGCGCAGTGCGGCCGCTATTTCATTTAAATATTTGTCCCAACTGGTATGTTTGTCAGAAATATATGAGCATGTTGCAGATAAAATAGAATGGTTCACTCTTTCGGATGCGTTTGATTGAGGAAAACACAAGGCAGTCGGTCACACCGAATTCTTTAAAAAACTTCGTGTATTCGTGACTTATAAATTGGACACCTTGGCAGAGTGTATAGTTTCCGGTACTCCAAATACACAAACATTTTGGCTTTAAGGACAACAAATTTTGTAAGGAGGTCAAGAGCTATAAATATTACCGTTTTACCAAGACTTGACCTCGGAAATGGTCCTAATAAATTCAAATAAACTCGCTCCAAGGTCTTTCAACTGGCAATACTTTCCCCGTTGGTGGTTTTGCCAAACGATTGAGTGCCTTGGTCGTTATACAAACAATGCAAAAGAGATATATTCTCTAACCTGCCAAGACATACCTGGCCGGAAGTGTTATCTTTGCGATTTGTCCAGTGTCTTCACAATTCCACCATGAGATGAAAATAGATTAACGTGGTTTTGCTCAATAAGTGTAACTCTCAAACCGTGGGGAAGCCATAGTTTCCACATTCACAAATCTGAGAGCTCAATGTTCATTTTACGACTCATTCTTATGAAAATACGTTCATCAGAGATCTTAAATACAGTGAAATTTTCAAGATTGTTCAAAATTTAATAGCGTAAACTATTATACTCCTTATCATCATAAAAATCAGACAAACTAAATTTTATATTGGTTCAGAACTTTTGGGATACTTTCAACAACTTTCGCAATTTCATCACAATGAATGCAAGACATCAAAAAAAGAACCACGTTATCCTTACCATGTGATGCTCGATATTAAATCGGAAAGCCTGGTGTTTTAGCCTCTACCTGGCCAGTCTACCACTCAAGTTCTTCTGGCCCATCAACCACTTTAGGGTCGCATGCTCGGTAATTAGTGTAAACTCATGAGCCTCGATGTACGCTCGAAATTTTTTCTCAAGTTCGGTTACAGAGAAATTTGTTTGTATTTTGATTAATTTTTGCGACATGTAAGTGATAGGTCTTCCGTTTCCATGCCATATTTTTGGTAGAGGACAGCTCCGACTCCCTCAGTGATTGCGTCACACCGAATAAAAAAGGGATTGTCATAGTTAGAAATTATTAAGAAAGTCTGTCTTTGGTGGTTTTGGCGTCTACTGGAGAGGGGGACCAAAGTTGAGTAATCTGCCAGCTCCGTAACCTTCCGGTGGGGTGCGCATCACGCGAGCTGTTCTGGTCATGTTTTAGGCAGCTGGCGTGATAGGTACAATTGTGGAAGGGGTAACCTGGTAACAATTCGCAAGTATAAGTACTGCCTCGTCGTGGCAACCACTGGTAACTGAGGCTGTTTGGTACATTTGACCATTCGGCACAGGCTAAATTACGGCGCTAAAGGAGAAATCCTTGATAAAAAACCCTAATCTAAGCTGGAACAGCATACGCCGATGGATGAATGGCTGATAGGGTAATCAGTCCTAAGTATGCGGACTCTGGATACCAGGCGCCTTCCAGTTTTATTTAGCCTTCCTGTGGTAAAACTTAGTGTCCCACAGGTGACTTTTATTTCCCAGCAACTCGTGTGAATAAAATGTTTAACCAAAGTGATAAAAATAAGGATGGTAACGCTCCAAAAGCGTCACGTACCAGCGATAGTCCCGCAGTGGTTTCGAGGACCTCGGCCCTCTTTCCGCTATGGGGCTCTCGATGAGTGGTCCATCGGATGTGGAAGTCCGTGCGGTGCTTGAGAAATTAGTTCTCAACTCCGACATGGACACCTCAGGAGATGAGGACTTGGCCCCCGTAAGTTGAGGTATCTTCTTTGTGAAAGCAGGGGGAGCAAAGACGTCGAGGTGGGCAGGAAAAGTAATGTCAACACCACTGACAAACCTGTCGCGGCTCCTCGCGTGAAAATGTGTGGAGCCGCGAAGAAGCGGTATAAAAGGCTTCTTGCTGAAGGCAAACCGCCCGGAAGCTAGACAAGGCTTCTGGCGATGTGGCCACAAAGGGAGACTTGTGCTCCCACAGGGGTCCCATCGTCGAAGAGAATCCGCTCGGATGAGGGTACTCCACCGGCACAAAAAAAGGCCAGGGGGGAAGAATCTGTTCCGGCATTCTCGGGTTCTGCGGTCCGGTCTAGACTTACCTTCAGGCAGGCTGCGGAGCCGGAGATCGTTGGGATCTTGCCCTCTGGTTTTCCTGAGGTTGTCCTCACTGGAGAGCAGCTTAAGGCTGTCCAGGAGGGCATCCTAGATAAGGTGCTAGAGCAAGAAGCCAAGGAGCTTAAATCTAAGTTCCTTGGCAGTCAGCTTCGGCCTGGTTGGCTGGCAGTAATCTGTGCTGACCGGGCCACTGTTCAGTGGCTCAGGGAGGCCATAGGAACTATCTAGCCACAGGCGGGTGCACAGTTGATCGTGGCCGAGGCGGAAAACCTGCCTCGAGCCAGGATTGTGTTCGGCACCTTCCCAAATAGTGCTGAATTGCCCACGGAGAACCTTTTTGGTTCTATCAAAAGCCAAAATGAGGGCCTGCAGGCGATCAACTGGAGAGTGATCAGGAGAGAGGCGAAAGGCTCTTCGGCCTTTTGCACCTTCTCTATGGACCACTCTTCAGTTGAAGCTCAATCGGTTTGGCTTTAAAGTCAACTATAAGTTTGGGACTGTCCAACTGCATCCAAAGGGTGGTCAGGGTGGTGCTAAACCGGCTTCTGTCGGCGGGACCCAAGTGGTCAAGCCTGTGGAGGCTGCGGTAGCGGCACCTGTATCCATGACCGCTGGAGTGGCCGCCCTCTCCAGGAGACAGGTGGGGACTCTCAGGCAGCGGGGGCCAGTAGAACGGCGATGGAGGACACTGGTCAGCCATCCGCCGGACAAAAAAAGCAACCGGGTGGTGGCCGTGCTGAAAAGAAGGCTGAGCAGGAACTTCAGAAGAGGCCTTCGGAAAAATGAAGGCATACATTGCCTGCCTGCAGATAAACCAACATCATGCAAAGGCATCTTCGGACGTTCTTTGTCGTAGGTTTATCTGCCAAAACATTGGCATGGCTCTAATCCAGGAGCCATGGGTGACAGTTAACCAGATTAGAGGTATACCAAATCAAGTCGGTAAGTTAATTTATCATAACGGAACTGAGAGTCCAAGAGCGGCTATTTTGACCAGTTCGCAAGTTAATTTTTTTCCTATTTCAGAGTTCATCTCCAGGGACTTGGTTGCAGTAATGGTGGAGGTTCTGGGTGAAAGAGGCAAACAGGAGGCTATAATGGCTTCCGCCTACTTTCCTGGATTCTCAGAGTTAATACCTCCACTTAACGTTAGGCGGCTCATAGCTCATTGCAAACGCAATGGGCTGGCCTTCCTGATAGGATTCGACGCAAACGCGCACCACACGGTGTGGTTTGAATTTCTAATCTCAAATAATGTAGACATTATCAATCGGTTTCTAATCTCAAATAATGTAGACATTATCAATCAGAAGGAAACCTACTTTTATAAATGCGATTAGGCAAGAGGTCCTAGATTTGACACTTGCTAGTCCGCATTTCAGTGACTTGGTCAGAAACTGGCATGTGTCTGAAGAGGCATATGTCTGAGGAGGCCTGCGCGCCTCACAGTAGGATCTGGAATCTCTCTGGGAAAAGTTTCACACTCAGCAAGGTGCGATGGTGTTACGAGGTCGTTCCAATTTGGAGTGAAAATATTATTGGCGAAGCAACCTACTATTTTAGTATTGAGATATAACCGGACCATGTACTGTACTGATTTTTTTTGGGACTGTACAGACTGGAGTATTAGTGCAAGGGTAATGGTAAGCTATTGTTTGACGAATGCAATTTTTTTTATGATGATCGAGATGTTTTTTTTTTTTTTGGAAAAAAAAAAACAACAAAAAAAAAATAACGCGAGAGACGGGCAGTTAATTAAGTGATTTCAATCGATAAGCTGCAAATAAAAATTAAGACCAAATTAATCAAGAAACAAATCCAGTTTCGATAAAGAAATAAAATTGGTTGAAAATATAAATAGTAGCTTAAATAATAGCTTAAGTTGTATGTCTGAAAACTTAATTTTTTGTATGTGTAAAGCAGTGCGTTTTGGGTCGAATGATAAGACCCCGTACTAAAACGGGTTGATCGTTTGAAGCCGCTGTGCTATTATTAATCTTAGTTCTGTGTTGGGCTATTGAAATAGATACCAAAAATTTGATAAGACTAATGATATTATCGAACGTTGTAGTAATTTCGATATAGTTTTAAGTGGATACCTAGTATAAGTTGATAATTTGTAAATCGTCATTAAATATGCTATATAAGTGAATTAAACGGTTGTAAATGACCATTGCGATAAATCTAACGGTAGCAGCATTGCGACGATAATCAAATCAGTGAAACATAAAAAGTATGAAAACCAATAAATAACTAAGCTAATTAATAAATAAATAAATTAAGTAATAAATAATAAATTGTTCAATAAATAATTACTAGTTCATTAATAAATATATACATTGGAAGCCACATATGAAATAATAAAACCAAGAATTAAATCTGTATGTGTAATTTAAAAAAAAAAAAACAGTTAAATTTTAAACAATTCCTATAAATGCGAAGCAAAGCATTAACTAAAAAAATTAAAAGTGTTCGGAGTACAGTGAAAATTGAAAATAACATAAACTGTGAAACCAAAAATTATAAAATTGTTGTTATTGTACTTTTAAAATTTGTGTGTACAATTAAAAAATTATACCACACGATCATCCTTCAACTTTCATCATATGCAGTCTTCGTACATCACACTCAGATAAGATTTTTGTATTATTATTATATTATTATTATTTTATTATATTTTCTAATTTTATAAATTATACTAGAATTAAGTATTTTCTCTTGGGATAATTAATAACGGGTCTTTATGCGCATAATTTGTAGGGTAGTTTTAGTTATTAGATTTCATTATGAAAACAATTAAAATTAAAAAAATTATCAAATTTGTTATATAAAATATGTAATATCTATTTCAATAGTAATTCTAAAAATTGAAAATATTACACAAAGTTAGTATGTTAAATTTTTGCATTAGTATTTTTATTTGTTTGGAGCTTTCGATTGTTTTCGTTTTGTCGTTTTTTTGTGCTTAATTTCAGATGAGTGAATAGTTTAGTGTGTTGAGAGTGGGGATGAAGTTCAGGTGAGTATGTTAGGTAGGTAGAGTAAACGAGGAGATTAGCTGGTGTCCCATTTTTTTTATTATTTTTTCTGACGGTCATCACAGATCGCTTCATGTTTCGGTATACCCACCCCATCAGCTCCTGAGCCTTAGCCGGCGCAATCGACCGTCACCGAAACCTCTGAAATGATAAATTTTCTGATAACAATTCCATCGGAATTGTTACAGTGGCGCCCAAGCACTTGGTTATTCGGTATTTTATAATTATATTAAGTTTACTTTTACATAATAATTTTCTCGACGGACTAGTTATAATCTGGATCCTTAATTGTAGAATCAGCTATTAAACTTCATCGTTCGTCAACTCAAACTTTTTTTTTGTTTTTTTTAAGTTTCCTAAATCATTATTTCGCGTACAGTGCATGATGAATAATTTTAGCGTGAACGCACTGTTTCCGTAATAACGTTTGAGTACAGTGTTTGTTTTTTTGCGTTAGAATGTTTTCATTGTGAACAGGTTATTGAAAATTTTCGCACTATTTTCTTCTAGTGAATTGATTGCAGTGTTCGGTTTAATAATTTTCAAGAACTACTTCGGTCTACGATAATTATAGTCTTCAAGCAAAATGGCTTTTCGAATACTAGAATTGATACATCGTAAGACACCTTCATAGAAATATAAGTACATATGTATATTTGTATCCCGCAGACCAGCAGTCACTCTACCTACAAAATTAACAAATTTTATACGAAAAACAGCTCACTTTGGCTTTATCCTCATCCCAACAAAACTCATTTAATTTTTGAAAAAAATAAAAAAAAAAACAAAAAATTAAATATTTTTTGAATCCATTAATTTTAAAGATTTGATAACAAAAGTTTACTATTTTTCCCCTCTCTTACTAATTATTTTAATACTCGCCATTACCTGTAAGAGTAAAGGTTCCGTAACATTGTGTAAGATAGTGAGTTTCAAATTTATTGTAGCAAATATTTTTTTTGTTTTATTCAAACTTAAATTTAAAATACTCGTACTAAAAGTAATTTCAATACATAATAAAAAATCAAATTAGTCAAATACAAGCCCGCGATATTCGGTCTGTCTACGTTTCCGACTTATATTATTGGCGTATAGATAACAGAAATCCATAAAATTTCATAAATATGGACGTGGAACATCTCGACATAGACGAATTGGAGGTGGAATGTCAACTTCGGGACATAAAAGGAAAGTCATTCAACGAGAAGCTAGCCAATTTAAAAGAAAGGATAGAATTAGAAGCTAGCCATTCTCAATTGATTCAAATGAAAGCTCATGTCGCAGCACGCAAAAACCCCAAAAATGAGATATGTAAAATCTCTATGAAACTAAAGTCAATATATTTAGCTATTCAAGATGCTGTTGAAAACAATCAAAAAGATTTATTAATTGCACTTAAGAGTAGACTTGAGCATATTCAGAACCGCTTACATCGACTCAGATATTCTAAAACTGTAACCGCGGAAGTTTCTGAAACTTTATCGAAGTGCGATCAAATTATTGATTACGTTGACAAAACTCAAGCGCAAACAACGGATATAACCAATTCAATCCAATATTTACAGGCCATTGATTTGAATGTTGTCGAATCAGATGATGAAAATTCCGATACTACAGATTCGTCTACGTCACCAAGTGAACATATTCACGTGTCACGTAGAAGCTCTGATCATACTGCCGGTAATAACAATCACGCACATAGAGCATCTCAAAAGCCTCAAGAATATTTCCACAGTACAGTCCATACAGCTAATCCATCTAATGATATACAGGCAGAATTTCCACCCGAGAATATAGCAACTAATATAAATGATCTTCGTAATGTTACGACTGGCATACGTCTCCACTTGGAACAGTGACGATTTTTTTTTCGAAAATTCCAAACGCTCAATAATTTGAAATTTTTCTTTAATTATAAAATACCATGACCACCATAGTGTTGTGTATACATATGCTCTCATTCATGCTTCCCCAAAAATTCAAATTTAATATTCTCACCGATTGTTATGTAAAGAAATTTTATTTTCCCCTGCATTTACTTGTTTTTTATATTGTCATGTACAAGCATACATTTTTTTTGTGCGAGTTGGTATGTGTACATGTATTAGGTAGTATGAGATGGAATGTTTATGATGCTAAAATGTTCAATCTCGAATATTCCATTTTTATATCATTGGCTTAAGTTGACGCGTGATATTTGCTCTGGGTGGGGATGAAGGCCGATCGGTGTATCAGACATGGAGCCGAGGCAGCCGTGCAGCTAGATATGTACAGATGTTCGTCGTCGTTGTTGGTCTCATTCGCTGTATGTGTGTACATAAACAAAAAAAAAAAAAAAAACATAAACATGAATAAAGAGTTTACAATAATAAAAGATAAAAAAAAAAAATAAAATAATGAACATGCGCACAGATACAGCGAATGGGACGAACAGCGACGCGAAGAAGAATAAGAGGGGGAAAAATTTATTGATTTTTGGGTGATTGATGTAAAATATTTTTTTTAAGAAAAAAGTGAGTCTGGTTTTGAGTTTTGGAGACGAAAGTCTAGTTTTCTTATATACGGTCTAGTAAAGACCAATTTTTTTTGATTATTAATATACATATGTATACAGTTAAATGAAAAAGAAATTAAAAAAAAAAAAAAAAACCAATAGTTATATATCCTTAATTATATTAGTACAAAAATAAATTATTTTAAGTTACATAGACTGTTTGTAATGAAATTTCGATTTTGGTTTTCAATAAAAAAAATTGAGGTGTGGCCAACACACGACTTTCTTTTACGAACAGGGAATTTTGAGAAATTTTATTTTCTTCTTAATTTTTTTTTTTTAAATTTTTTTATTTTTTTTTAATTTTTTTTTAATTTTTGGAAACATTTTGTATTAAGTATTTTTATGTAAACCTTATACTTTTTAAGATATTTGCAAAATAAATTTTCTGGACCAAGGGAGTGGCCACTTCCGGTTAGCCGATTTGGAGTAAAAAACACAGGGACCTCCCAATTTATCAAAAAAGCTTAAATCTGAAGTTTCAGTTCGATTGGTTAAACCATATGGGCTGTAGAAAGGACACAGACAGACTGACAGACTGACAGACTGACAGACTGACAGACTGCCAGACTGACAGACTGACAGACAGACAGACAGACACAATTTCGAACCCACTTTTTCGGACTCAGCTGACCTCAAAACAAATAAATCTATAAAAATCTCAAGGTTCAAAATTTTCATGATTACTATATTTTATTTTACTAGAGTAAAAGAAAGTAAAAAACCCTAATCCATACGAATCGTTCGTTTAGTAAAAGTTCTGCAAAATTATTTTTTTGGAAATCGCTTTCAACTCCCAAGGGCCAATATCGGCCATTGCCAACAATGATGACAAAGGTTTCGCTAGCACATAGAATAGGTCCCTTCATTACCTAGTTAAAAAACCCTAATCCATACGGATCGTTCGGTTAGTAAAAGTTCTGCTCAATTATTTTTTGGAAATCGCACTCAACTCCCAAGGGCCAATATCGGCCATTGCCAACAATGATGACAAAGGTTTCGCTAGCACATAGAATAGGTCCCTCAAGTACCTAGTTAAAAAACCCTAATCCATACGAATCGTTCGTTTAATAAAAGTTCTACGAAATTATTTTTTGGAAATCGCACTCAACAATGATGATTAAGATTTCGCTAGCACATGAAATAGGTCCCTTAATTACCTAGTTAAAAAACCCAAATCCATACGAATCGTTCGTTTAGTAAAAGTTCTGCAAAATTATATTTTGGAAATCGCACTCAATTCCCAAGGGCCAATATCGGCCATTGCCAACAATGATGACAAAGGTTTCGCTAGCACATGGAATAGGCCCCTTAATTACCTAGTTAGAAAACCCTAATTTATAAGAATCGTTCGTTTAGTAAAAGTTCTGCAAAATTATATTTTGGAAATCGCACTCAACTCTCAAGGGCCAATATCGGCCATTGCCAACAATGATGACAAACGTTTGGCTAGCACATAGAATAGGCCCCTCAAATACCTAGTTAAAAAACCCTAATCCATACGAATCGTTCGTTTAGTAAAAGTTCTGCAAAATTATTTTTTGGAAATCGCACTTAACTTCCAAGGGCCAATATCGGCCATTGCCAACAATGATGACAAAGGTTTGGCTAGCACATAGAATAGGTCCCTCAAATACCTAGTTAAAAAACCCTAATCCATACGAATCGTTCGTTTAATAAAAGTTCTACGAAATTATTTTTTGGAAATCGCACTCAACAATGATGATAGATATTTCGCTAGCACATGGATTAGGTCCCTTCACTACCTAGTTAAAAAACCCTAATCAATACGAATCGTTCGTTTAGTAAAAGTTCTGCAAAATTATTTTTTGGAAATCGCACTCAATTCCCAAGGGCCAATATCGGCCATTGCCAACAATGATGACAAAGGTTTCGCTAGCATATAGAATAGGTCCCTCAATACCTAGTTAAAAAACCCCAATCCATACGAATCGTTCGTTTAGTAAAAGTTCTGCAAAATTAGTTTTTGGAAATCGCACTCAACTCCCAAGGGCTAATATCGGCAATTGCCAACAATGATGACAAAGGTTTGGCTAGCACATAGAATAGGTCGCTCAAATACCTAGTTAAAAAATGGAGGTGTGGCCAACACACGACTTTGTTTTACGAACAGAGAATTTTGAGAAATTTTTTTTTTTTTTTTTTAATTTTTTTTTTTTTTTAATTTTTAAATTTTTAAATTTTTTTTTTTTTAGTTTTTAATTTTTTATTTTTATTTGTTTTTAATTTTTGGAAACATTTTGTACCAAGTAGTTTTTTGTAAACCTTATACTTTTTAAGATATTTGCAAAATAAATTTTATGGACCAAGGGAGTGGCCACTTCCGGTTAGCCGATTTGGAGTAAAATTCACTGGGACCTCCCAATTTATCATTAAAGCTTAAATCTGAAGTTTCAGTTCGATTGGTTAAACCATCTGGGCTGTAGAGAGGACACAGACAGACTGACAGACTGACAGACTGACAGACGGACAGACTGACAGACTGACAGACAGACAGACAGACACCATTTCGAAACCCACTTTTTCGGACTCAGGGGACCTCAAAACAAATAAATCTCTAAAAATCTCAAGGTCCATAATTTTCATGATTACTATACTTTATTTTACTAGAGTAAAAGAAAGTAAAATGATAATCAAACAAAAACAATAAAAAAAAAAAAAGAAACATAATAAATTTGTGTTAATAAAAAAGAAAAAATAATAATATTGTATAAAGGGTGATTATTTTTTTTTATATTATGTATATGGAAAAAAAAAAAAATAATAAATATATGAAATAAATGTGTAAAATAATTTACCAATTGTAATTTTCTTGTTATAAACTATATAAACCAAAAGCAGAAGAAATATATTATAATATTGTGGTGACAAAAATGAAACAACGGGAAATTTGGTTCGGCATTTATGAATTACCTTCCCATATCTATATATATACATACATATGAGTATATAATCATAAAGACGAGAAATTCAAAATGTACAAGTGCTGGTGTTATTTTATTCGTCGTTCATTTTTGGTGTGAAAAAATTTCTTTTGGATGTTTTAGCCAATAAACAAAAAAATAATTTAATAAAAAAAAAAAAAAAAAAAAAATCATCAGTAATTATTGAATTAAGTGGTGTTGGTTGGCGAAGAGGTGATATTGTGGGCGTATTTCCACCCGTGGGAGCAGTGTTCCATATTGAGGGGGATCCTGCGTCGGCGCTGGTTGCGGTGGTCGGACGGGCCAAGGTGGGTAAGAAATAAAAAGGTACGCTATTAAGGGAAAACAACTTGTAAATTTTAAACTGTAACAGTTGTTTTTCCTCCTCTTGTTTTCTGTATATATTATATATTTATTTTGTGGTCAAACCTGCGATTCGTGGTGGTACACCGATTAGGTGGGGACCCCACACAGAGCGATTATCACGCGATTTCTTCTTTTCTCCGTCGTTTGAGTGACTGCGCTTGGAGTTTTCGCGATTTTTCTTTGTGCTTCGCTTCGGTTCGGTTGTCCGCTTTGGGTGTGGTTCGGCCACATAGCGGTCCACTTTTCCGTTTCAGGTACTTTAGTGGTATTTTTTCTTTCTTTTGATTTTTGAACAGTGATTAGTGAAAGTGAAATTTTAACATAACGTAGTATCAGTTTTAACGTAATTTAACTTGCCTAATTTTCAATTTTTTTTCCACTTTTACCGTAACAAATTTTTTTTTCTTTCAATTTTTTTTACTGTCGTGTGTTAAGCCGCACCATGTGCGTGTAAATAAATAATTGATCGGATGATGTGAGGTGGGGTCATGCGAAGGGTCGGCCTTTTTCCACCCTTTTCCGTGCGTGCCGTTCGTTCCTCCAGGACAGGCTGTGCTGGAGGGCGGCACGCCACATGAGTTGATCGCGTCGGGGTGACGGTCTCGTTCCGGGGGATTGTCGCTGGGATTGTCATGCGGGCGTCCCTCCTTCATAAATGGCATCGGGAGCCGTCGCGACTGGGAAACAGCATCCCAGTAGGCGGGCCGATGAGGGGAGGCCCGTGTGGCAGTCACGGCGGTAGTCGCCTGGGATTGAGACGGTCACTCCGAAACGATCACTCCCAGCTTATCATTTTCTTTTTGCCGCTGAGGCCGTGGCAACTTAATTTTTAATTTCCATTTGTCCCTCCAATTTTATTGTCATGCGGTTATTCAAGCATGAGAAATATGTCTGAGAATCCCCACGCCGCACCGCGAGCTCTAGCCAGCTACTATACCGCATCAGACCGCTATTCTCATGTCTGTTAACGTAATCCCTTGGGGATTGCGTTACAGTGGCGCCCAAAGGTAGGGGGCAAAATAGTATAAGCCAGAATACCACCTTAGTATCCATTGCTTGTCGTAGGAGGCGACTAAACGGTTGGAGGTCGGAATAACAAACCACCTCCGTAAAATTTGTCATGTTCACCATAGTTTTTTACAGTTTTTAATTTTGTTTTAATTCACTAGTCTGGGGCATTGGAGCTGCGAACCACCATCGTTTCCACTTCAAGTGTTTGACTGCGAGGGGTTTTCAGTTTCTTTGTTTCAGTTTTAGAGTTAGAGTTCATATTGTTTCGACCCTTATGACATTGATTTCGGTATCCACTACTGCTTCTGCTTTATAGTGTTTGATTTCAGAGTGAGATACCGGATCTGACTTGTTTTTTATATTGTCATGTACAAGCATACATTTTTTTTGTGCGAGTTGGTATGTGTACATGTATTAGGTAGTATGAGATGGAATGTTTATGATGCTAAAATGTTCAATCTCGAATATTCCATTTTTATATCATTGGCTTAAGTTGACGCGTGATATTTGCACTGGGTGGGGATGAAGGCCGATCGGTGTATCAGACATGGAGCCGAGGCAGCCGTGCAGCTAGATATGTACAGATGTTCGTCGTCGTTGTTGGTCTCATTCGCTGTATGTGTGTACATAAACAAAAAAAAAAAAAAAAAAAACATAAACATGAATAAAGAGTTTACAATAATAAAAGATAAAAAAAAAAAATAAAATAATGAACATGCGCACAGATACAGCGAATGGGACGAACAGCGACGCGAAGAAGAATAAGAGGGGGAAAAATTTATTGATTTTTGGGTGATTGATGTAAAATATTTTTTTTAAGAAAAAAGTGAGTCTGGTTTTGAGTTTTGGAGACGAAAGTCTAGTTTTCTTATATACGGTCTAGTAAAGACCAATTTTTTTTGATTATTAATATACATATGTATACAGTTAAATGAAAAAGAAATTAAAAAAAAAAAAAAACCAATAGTTATATATCCTTAATTATATTAGTACAAAAATAAATTATTTTAAGTTACATAGACTGTTTGTAATGAAATTTCGATTTTGGTTTTCAATAAAAAAATGATAATCAAACAAAAACAATAAAAAAAAAAAAAAAGAAACATAATAAATTTGTGTTAATAAAAAAGAAAAAATAATAATATTGTATAAAGGGTGATTATTTTTTTTTATATTATGTATATGGAAAAAAAAAATAATAATAAATATATGAAATAAATGTGTAAAATAATTTACCAATTGTAATTTTCTTGTTATAAACTATATAAACCAAAAGCAGAAGAAATATATTATAATATTGTGGTGACAAAAATGAAACAACGGGAAATTTGGTTCGGCATTTATTAATTACCTTCCCATATCTATATATATACATACATATGAGTATATAATCATAAAGACGAGAAATTCAAAATGTACAAGTGCTGGTGTTATTTTATTCGTCGTTCATTTTTGGTGTGAAAAAATTTCTTTTGGATGTTTTAGCCAATAAACAAAAAAATAATTTAATAAAAAAAAAAAAAAAAAAAAAAATCATCAGTAATTATTGAATTAAGTGGTGTTGGTTGGCGAAGAGGTGATATTGTGGGCGTATTTCCACCCGTGGGAGCAGTGTTCCATATTGAGGGGGATCCTGCGTCGGCGCTGGTTGCGGTGGTCGGACGGGCCAAGGTGGGTAAGAAATAAAAAGGTACGCTATTAAGGGAAAACAACTTGTAAATTTTAAACTGTAACAGTTGTTTTTCCTCCTCTTGTTTTCTGTATATATTATATATTTATTTTGTGGTCAAACCTGCGATTCGTGGTGGTACACCGATTAGGTGGGGACCCCACACAGAGCGATTATCACGCGATTTCTTCTTTTCTCCGTCGTTTGAGTGACTGCGCTTGGAGTTTTCGCGATTTTTCTTTGTGCTTCGCTTCGGTTCGGTTGTCCGCTTTGGGTGTGGTTCGGCCACATAGCGGTCCACTTTTCCGTTTCAGGTACTTTAGTGGTATTTTTTCTTTCTTTTGATTTTTGAACAGTGATTAGTGAAAGTGAAATTTTAACATAACGTAGTATCAGTTTTAACGTAATTTAACTTGCCTAATTTTCAATTTTTTTTCCACTTTTACCGTAACAAATTTTTTTTTCTTTCAATTTTTTTTACTGTCGTGTGTTAAGCCGCACCATGTGCGTGTAAATAAATAATTGATCGGATGATGTGAGGTGGGGTCATGCGAAGGGTCGGCCTTTTTCCACCCTTTTCCGTGCGTGCCGTTCGTTCCTCCAGGACAGGCTGTGCTGGAGGGCGGCACGCCACATGAGTTGATCGCGTCGGGGTGACGGTCTCGTTCCGGGGGATTGTCGCTGGGATTGTCATGCGGGCGTCCCTCCTTCATAAATGGCATCGGGAGCCGTCGCGACTGGGAAACAGCATCCCAGTAGGCGGGCCGATGAGGGGAGGCCCGTGTGGCAGTCACGGCGGTAGTCGCCTGGGATTGAGACGGTCACTCCGAAACGATCACTCCCAGCTTATCATTTTCTTTTTGCCGCTGAGGCCGTGGCAACTTAATTTTTAATTTCCATTTGTCCCTCCAATTTTATTGTCATGCGGTTATTCAAGCATGAGAAATATGTCTGAGAATCCCCACGCCGCACCGCGAGCTCTAGCCAGCTACTATACCGCATCAGACCGCTATTCTCATGTCTGTTAACGTAATCCCTTGGGGATTGCGTTACAGTGGCGCCCAAAGGTAGGGGGCAAAATAGTATAAGCCAGAATACCACCTTAGTATCCATTGCTTGTCGTAGGAGGCGACTAAACGGTTGGAGGTCGGAATAACAAACCACCTCCGTAAAATTTGTCATGTTCACCATAGTTTTTTACAGTTTTTAATTTTGTTTTAATTCACTAGTCTGGGGCATTGGAGCTGCGAACCACCATCGTTTCCACTTCAAGTGTTTGACTGCGAGGGGTTTTCAGTTTCTTTGTTTCAGTTTTAGAGTTAGAGTTCATATTGTTTCGACCCTTATGACATTGATTTCGGTATCCACTACTGCTTCTGCTTTATAGTGTTTGATTTCAGAGTGAGATACCGGATCAATAGTTGTAGGGTTAGATTCAAGGTTTAATTAATTTCAATATATATTTCATTTTTTTTTTGTTTCTCAATTTTGTCGCACTGCAACTGCGTTACAGTGGCGCCCAATCTTTCGGCTAAAATAAATTAAATTTTCGTCTTTTAGTTTTTCAGATTTTTTTAAACTTGTTGTGAGCATCACGTACAAAGTCCAACGCTTGCGTTGTTTGATCTGTACGGATGCTCACATCAATGTTTCCCTTGTCCGGTTGACACCGCATCTGTATTGTAACCAGCGTAAGCTGTTTGATTACATACAGTTGTGAGTGTCAATCCCTATTCTCAGCTCATCGGTTGATTGGGTCTACCATTTCCGCCATGTGGCGTTAGATTGTGGTTAGACTCATTCTTCCTTTGTTCTGAGTTTAGCTTTTTCAAATTTTTATTTTCTATTTGCAGATCTACGTACCCTTAAGTAATTAACTTCAATTTTTTTTCAGTTAAATTCATTTTGTTCCAACTACCTTCATGGGGAGCGATCCAAGCGTGTTCTGACTTCGAGTCATTCGACCTCGCTGGATCGTTTGTCATGTTGGTTCCGTGTGCCATGAGCATTGAGATCGCGAACTTGTTGTTTCCACCAATGTGGTGTTGATTGGACAGTTCGTGGTCTCATTGGTCAATGGCACATCCTTAGTTCATTCTTTTGTTAATTTTCTTATTTTGTTATCTTCTTTAATTAAAATTATTGGACCTCAGCGGTATTATTATTTTATTTAACAGTACCCCGCGTCTCATGGTGGAGCTCTAAGAGTGCGACTGTGAGGCCAACGGGGGAGGATACCATTTTATTTTATTATTACTTATTATTATTTTACCACCGGCCCAACGCATGGCCGCACCAAACATCATTCGATCAACTCCTCTTGTACTTTTCTTGATTTCACTTTCACTCTGCGTTGTTTGCGAGAACTTCATTTTTATTACTTCGTTATTTTTTTCTTTTCTTTATTTCTTATTGATTCCTTTAAAATTAATTAGTCTGACGCTCGTTAATGGATTAAGCCAATTTATTTTTTTATTTTTTTAATCGAATTTTTTGTTTATATATACATTTTTGTTACGAAATTATTTCAAAATTAAATGAACGCCATTGAATCATCGTGTGATAATTCCCCAAGTGCGGTTGTTTGATCAGCGTTTGAGTGAGCGGCAGTCAAACCTTGACGCGAGTGAGTCTGTATGACAGTAATAATATTCTCGTAGCTCCTCACGCTTCCCGACTTGTGGATGTCCACGTTATTAGTGTAGTTCTAATTTAATTTTTCGGATTTATTTAAATAAATTTAATTTTTTTTGTTCATTAATAAAAGTTAATTTGGTTTCATTGGTTGACGTTGGATTTTGGCTAAGTGGTTTTAATTTTGTGAATCAATTCATTTAAATTTTTTTGCTAAATTGAGGTAGTTGATAAATTTTTGTTTTAGAAAAAGTTATTTTTGATTAAGAATATTTATAGTGCATCTACGATACTAACACTATTTTTTGAGCTTTGTTAATAAATATAAATGATTAAAAAAAAAATAAATATCTCTAGTGTTTGTAGCATAATTCATTTTGGCTTGGGTAAATGTTATTTTATATTTTTCTAGATACTTCAGTTACAATCGCAAATTTTTGGGTTGTTGAAAAATTTTTTTTGGGTTAATTTTTTTAACTTTCTAAATTCACCTTTAGTTTCTACAAGATACCTACACACATTTAATTTTTTTTAGTTACCAGCTTTCGTTGAGTTCAACAGTTTGATTTTTTTTTGATTTTGCGGGATTACAAGCTTCATTTCTTTTAATTTTTTTGCTAGCCTATAGTATTTTCGGGTTTTGTTTGTTAAATAGATTTATTTAGTTAATACATATATTAGTATTTCTTGGTTAAGGGGTTATTCATTATTTCCCATATTCTTTAGTTAGTAATTTCTTATTTACCTTATTATTTCATTGGTTGTGGGTCTTACGTTAATTCTAAAAATAAGTTGAATTTTTTTCCCTATACGAGAATACTTAGCTGTCACCGTATATAACCTTACATATATTTTTCTTATATATCAATTTCGGCGCGGTCGATACAGTGTAAACTTGTCCTTACCTTTATAAATTAATTTTGAGTAATTTCGAGTAAAGAAAATGGATATTTTACACCTAAACGGTAGTGAACTTGAGGTGGAATGCGAGGTGCGAGGACTTTCCTCTCAGGATTCACAGGCCCTGGAAAAGTTGCAATCGTTACTAAAGTCTGAACGCGAAGGTCAAACCCTAGCACCTGCCCGGATGCATACGAGAGCCTGCCAAAACCCGCAACGAGAAATTGTTCATTGCCATGATCGATTGATGCAGTTCAAGGAGGATATCGCCACGCTACCAAACTTCAACGTTGAAAAGCAACCTATAGCTGCCAGGAAAATCTGTTCCAAACTTTGGCATGTGAGAGGACGGTTGGAGCGTGCGATATCGTCACCAACTTATGGCGGGGAGGCCCAAAAACAATTAAATGCTTGTGTCCCTTTGATGACCGCGTTGGAGTCGTATTTGGAAGATGAAAATCTACTGAATACTTCGCTTGAGACCGCCAAAACTATAGTAATTGAGAAAGCTCCTGAAGAAAATCTCGTTCAAGTTTCGGAACCCACCAGAAATCCAGCAGGTGGCTTGGCCGTTTCATTTTCACCTGATCATGCCGTTCACCAATCACAAAATATACCGGATTCGTCGGCACCTGTCGCTGCTTTGCAGCATCAAATCACTATGTTATCCGATCAGCTGCGGGCTATAACTAGTGCCACTCCGTCCGGTGGACTCGCTCCACCCGGTAGGCCAGAGGACCCTTTACCTCGATCATCACCCGTACCTACTTTTGGGGGTAGTCATGTTCCGAAAGGGCGTTCATCTCTGGAGCATGCTATCCCCATCGATGGCGCTTTCATTTCCAACCAGCCAGATACCTTACATAATAGTACGTTTCATGGTCAGCGCTCTGATTTTTTCCCTCGTCCGTATGGTGCAGCGAGCACTTTAACCCCTCCTACCCAAGGGTTTTCTGGTTACCGTTCCTTAGGGCGAAGCGGTATTTCTTTTTCTGGGTTATCGGCTGGTATCACTGTGGACATGTTTTTGTTCCAATTGGAAGTTATTGCCACTTCGATGTGCCTGCGCCCCGAAACCTTGTTAGTAGAAGTCAGCACAGTGTTGAAGGACGTTGCCCTACAGTGGTACTGGCTGTACCGTCGTCAGAATCCCTGTGCTACCTGGACAGACTTAAAACGAGATCTGGTAGAAAGATTCAAGGATCGTCGTACCGCTTTTGAAGTTCGTCGTGCTATCGAGAGCAGAAAACAACAACCAAATGAAAACTTTCTTGATTTTTACCATTGCATGTGGGGTTTATCCTTACAATGTCAAACTCCGTATTCGGACGAAGAATTCATTCAGTTGTTGTTATCTAACATGAAGCCAGTTTTGCAGTTCCATCTCACTGACCGACAATTTTCGACCATAGGGGATCTAATTAAAAGCTGTACTGCTTGGGAAGATACTTTAAAGCGTTGTCCGGTCCGACCGGAATCCGCGACCTTCCCCAGACGTGTTGTCCACGAATTATCCGTGGATTCAACTGATGAAAGTGGGCTGCCGGGATTTTATCCAGACGTAGCGCCAACTGATGTCTCCACCGGGTATACGTTGGCTGCATTTCAGGGTCCGTCAGCGGGTCCGGTCGTCAGACCAAATAATCCAGTCAGAATACCAATAGTTAACAAGCCACCAGCGGTATCTCATGCAGGGACCGGAAATCCTCCTCTCGTCTGTTTTAACTGTCTTGATATTGGGCACACCTTTAAATATTGTCCTAAACCTATGGTTCGATATTTCTGTTTCCTTTGTGGATTACCTGATACTATTTCCCCGAATTGTCCTAGATGTGCGGGAAACCGATCGAGTGGCCAGTGGAGATCGGGCAACCGTGGGTCACAGAATACCGGAGCCCCAAGGAATGCGTTGGAGGATGCGGCCAGCAACACGGATCCGGAACTTCATCAGAGGCCTGCACTCTCTTGGAGAAGACCAGCGGAACAGCGAAAGTCTTCGTAGAGCCCGTTTGCTCCGAAAACAAATCTGGACCTGTTCCGTCTGGTTCCAACCAGGTGAGTGTGGGTTCTGCGGGACTCCCATCCGTGCCAAAATGTCGAGCTGTCCCAGCAGTTAATGTTAGGAACTCCATTTCACTAAATCCGTTCTTCCAACCTATTGCTTCTATGCCTTATACGTCACCTTATAATTCTACACCTAATTCGTCTTTACCTGCTATGTCATCTTTTTTCTCGTCAGTACCGGATATTTCGATTTCGGATATAACTTCCTCAGATTCAAGACCTTCCGTCAAACCTGTTTTTCCAACTCTACCAATCACAAAATCATTTAGTTCTCATCTAGTAAAATTCCCCGTTTCTAGCTTGTTCTCTGCTTCTCAGGTGCAAGCCCGATCTCGCCATTCTAGCCGTTTGCTGCGCTCCAAACGTTATTGGGAAAGGCGGAAGGGTATGCGATCTTTCGTCATATCTTCCATGCTCGGTGCTGAAACCAATGATCTACGGCCGTATGCCGAAGTCTTGGTTAATGATGTTCCATACCGAGGTCTTTTAGATAGCGGAGCTAGCGTAAGCGTGTTGGGTTGTGGATCGGAAAAACTGTTATCAAATCCGTTTGTAAAAATTCATTATTTTCCAACTAAGATCAAAACCGCCAGCGGACAAGCACAGCCAGTGCTTGGGTATTTAAATGCTATAGTCCGATTCAATAACCTCGCTCATAACCTTACCTTATATTTAGTGCCTTCATTAGAACAGCCGTTATACCTTGGAATTGACTTTTGGAATCGCTTTGGGATTGTTCCAAAAGTCTCTTCCTTGAGTATTTCTTCTTTAAGTGATGTCAACGATCTTGCTGATTCCCCTCCTGAGTCTAAATTCCACCTTCTGTCCGGTGAGGATCAGCATACGTTAAATGGCATCAAAGAACTCTTTCCTTCGAGCGCTAAATTGGGCCTAGGTCAAACTTCTTTGTTATTTCACTCGATTGATGTTGGATCCGCGAAACCAGTGAAACAGCGATTTTATTCGGTGTCTCCTGCCGTCCAGAAGCTCATGTATGACGAGTTGGATCGGATGTTGTCCTTGGGGGTCATCGAGGAATCACAAAGTTCCTGGTGCTCTCCAGTTACGCTCGTGCGTAAGGCTAATGGTAAAGTTCGTCTGTGCTTAGATGCTAGAGAACTGAACAAGGCCACCGTTAAGGATGCGTATCCGTTGCCTCTTATCAACGGATTGTTGGGTCGTTTGGATCAAACCAGATTTATATCTGCAATTGATTTAAAAGATGCCTTTTGGCAGATACCTCTCGACCCACAATCCCGCGATAAGACAGCGTTTACGGTACCTGGGCGGCCTTTGTATCAGTTCACCGTAATGCCCTTTGGGTTATGCAACGCTCCACAGACTCTTTGCCGCCTCATGCACCGAGTAATTCCTCACCGATTGCACGATAAGGTCTTTGTGTACCTGGATGACCTCTTAGTCACATCCGCCACTCTGGATGAGCATTACCTCCTTTTAAAAGAAGTCGCTGGTTTACTAAAATTCGCTGGGTTAACCATCAATCTGGATAAGAGCCAATTTGTCCTTAAAGAAGTTAATTATTTGGGTTATGTGGTTGGACACGGTTGCCTCCGCACAAACCCAGAAAAGTGTAAAGCGATTGCAGAGTTTCCCGTTCCAAAAACCACCAAACAAATACGACGCTTTCTGGGAATGTGTGGATGGTACCGTCGGTTCATACCGAACTTTGCTACCTTGGCTGCCCCATTGACTGATCTTACAGGCAAATCGGGTAAATGTCCATGGTCCTCTGCTGCGGAATCCTCCTTTGTTGCTTTGAAAACCGCCTTGACCTCTGCTCCCGTGTTAGCTAACCCCGATTACAGTAAGCCCTTCTACATACAGTGCGATGCCAGTGCTGTCGGCGTAGGTAGCGTTTTGTTTCAAACCGATCCTGATGGGGCAGAGCATCCCATTGAGTTTATCTCGCATAAACTTAATGGGGCCCAGCGAAACTATTCAGTGACCGAGTTGGAGTGCTACGCCGCGGTACTCAGTGTGCAGAAGTTCCGGCCTTATGTAGAGGGGTATCCTTTTGTGATTTATACAGACCACGCTAGTCTACGCTGGCTGATGTCACAAAAGGATCTGTCGGGGCGCTTAGCCCGGTGGAGCCTCAAATTGCAAGCTTTCGACTTTCAGATTGGGTATAGAAAAGGGTCGGTAAATATAGTGCCCGACACTTTATCTCGAGCTTTTCCTGAAGAAACTTCTCCGGAGGAAGACGTTCGTCTAAATAAAAACATTGCGTCTCTTAATGCGCAATTTGAAAATTGTCGGTTTCATCCTGTCTCTTCCATAGAACTAGCGGACATCAATAGTTTACCAAAGTCTAAGTCTGTTCCTGTCTTGCATCTTGATTTGAATTCTCCTGTTTTTAACGATCCTGCTTATGTGGCACACATAGACCAAGTTCGTAAATTAAAAGACGGCGAACACAATTTCAAAATTCAAGACAACAAACTGTTAATTGATCCTTCGTATTGTGCGCGATATTTGGACACTGATCTTCCCGTTTATCGTCTGGTAGTACCATCTCCTCTTGTTGAAAATCTGATTGAGCAAGCTCATATTCCGCCCACATCTGCACATCTTGGTGGTAGTAAAACCCTCGAGCGGTTGCAAAGGCAATTTTTCTGGCCTCAAATGTCTCGTCAGGTTAAAGATTACGTGGCGAAATGCCAAGAATGCAAAAAGAATAAGGGCGTTAACTTTTCCACCCGTCCACCTATGGGAGCTGCGGTAGTGTCCACACGTCCTTTTCAAAAATTATACGTAGACTTTTTAGGACCTTATCCGAGATCGAAGCGTGGCAATACATGTATATTGATTGTTGTGGATCATTTCTCCAAGTATGTATTTATCAAGCCTCTGCGAGAAGCTTCCGCTGCTTTGATGTGTACGTATTTGGAAAATGAGGTTTTCCTGACATTCTCTGTTCCTGAAGTTATTACCTCAGATAATGGCAAACAGTTTATTTCACAGCTATTTAAAAATTTGCTAGCTAAATATGGAGTTTCGCACATCCGCACACCTGTTTACTCTCCGCAGAGCAACGCTTCGGAGCGGGTGAATCGCACACTATTAGCTGCCATTAGGTCATATGTTGATGATCACGAACATAATGAGTGGGACAAGCATTTGCAAGAGATCGCAGCCGCCTTGCGCAACTCGATTCATGATACGCTGCATTACTCCCCTCATTATTTAGTTTTTGGTCAGCATATGTCGCTTCATGGTTCAGATTATGAATTACGGGCATTGCTCTGCGGAAAGGATTCCAGTGACGTCCACGGATGGTCCAAACCTGATCGGATGAACTTAGTACGAGATCCAATTCTTCATTACTTAAAAGTGGCGCATGATAAGGGAGCTCGACACTATAACCTGCGAAGCTCAAACCGTACTTTTCATGTAGGACAACCTGTATTCATACGATCCTTCGCTTTGAGTGACGCAGTTAACCAATTCTCCGCCAAATTGTCAGCAAAATTCAAACCAGCAGTAATTAGTTCGAAAGCTGGTTCGGTATCTTATAATGTGGAAGACTTAGCGGGTAAACCATTGGGGTTGTACCATGTCAAAGACATCCGAGCTTAATTTTATGTCTTTAATCTTGTGCCTGGCTTGAGACCTTTTCTCGGGTGTGGGTCGTCCCCACGTTTGTTACGACTGGCATACGTCTCCACTTGGAACAGTGACGATTTTTTTTTCGAAAATTCCAAACGCTCAATAATTTGAAATTTTTCTTTAATTATAAAATACCATGACCACCATAGTGTTGTGTATACATATGCTCTCATTCATGCTTCCCCAAAAATTCAAATTTAATATTCTCACCGATTGTTATGTAAAGAAATTTTATTTTCCCCTGCATTTACTTGTTTTTTATATTGTCATGTACAAGCATACATTTTTTTTGTGCGAGTTGGTATGTGTACATGTATTAGGTAGTATGAGATGGAATGTTTATGATGCTAAAATGTTCAATCTCGAATATTCCATTTTTATATCATTGGCTTAAGTTGACGCGTGATATTTGCTCTGGGTGGGGATGAAGGCCGATCGGTGTATCAGACATGGAGCCGAGGCAGCCGTGCAGCTAGATATGTACAGATGTTCGTCGTCGTTGTTGGTCTCATTCGCTGTATGTGTGTACATAAACAAAAAAAAAAAAAAAAAAAACATAAACATGAATAAAGAGTTTACAATAATAAAAGATAAAAAAAAAAAATAAAATAATGAACATGCGCACAGATACAGCGAATGGGACGAACAGCGACGCGAAGAAGAATAAGAGGGGGAAAAATTTATTGATTTTTGGGTGATTGATGTAAAATATTTTTTTTAAGAAAAAAGTGAGTCTGGTTTTGAGTTTTGGAGACGAAAGTCTAGTTTTCTTATATACGGTCTAGTAAAGACCAATTTTTTTTGATTATTAATATACATATGTATACAGTTAAATGAAAAAGAAATTTAAAAAAAAAAAAAAACCAATAGTTATATATCCTTAATTATATTAGTACAAAAATAAATTATTTTAAGTTACATAGACTGTTTGTAATGAAATTTCGATTTTGGTTTTCAATAAAAAAATGATAATCAAACAAAAACAATAAAAAAAAAAAAAAAGAAACATAATAAATTTGTGTTAATAAAAAAGAAAAAATAATAATATTGTATAAAGGGTGATTATTTTTTTTTATATTATGTATATGGAAAAAAAAAAATAATAATAAATATATGAAATAAATGTGTAAAATAATTTACCAATTGTAATTTTCTTGTTATAAACTATATAAACCAAAAGCAGAAGAAATATATTATAATATTGTGGTGACAAAAATGAAACAACGGGAAATTTGGTTCGGCATTTATTAATTACCTTCCCATATCTATATATATACATACATATGAGTATATAATCATAAAGACGAGAAATTCAAAATGTACAAGTGCTGGTGTTATTTTATTCGTCGTTCATTTTTGGTGTGAAAAAATTTCTTTTGGATGTTTTAGCCAATAAACAAAAAAATAATTTAATAAAAAAAAAAAAAAGAAAAAATCATCAGTAATTATTGAATTAAGTGCTGTTGGTTGGCGAAGAGGTGATATTGTGGGCGTATTTCCACCCGTGGGAGCAGTGTTCCATATTGAGGGGGATCCTGCGTCGGCGCTGGTTGCGGTGGTCGGACGGGCCAAGGTGGGTAAGAAATAAAAAGGTACGCTATTAAGGGAAAACAACTTGTAAATTTTAAACTGTAACAGTTGTTTTTCCTCCTCTTGTTTTCTGTATATATTATATATTTATTTTGTGGTCAAACCTGCGATTCGTGGTGGTACACCGATTAGGTGGGGACCCCACACAGAGCGATTATCACGCGATTTCTTCTTTTCTCCGTCGTTTGAGTGACTGCGCTTGGAGTTTTCGCGATTTTTCTTTGTGCTTCGCTTCGGTTCGGTTGTCCGCTTTGGGTGTGGTTCGGCCACATAGCGGTCCACTTTTCCGTTTCAGGTACTTTAGTGGTATTTTTTCTTTATCTTGATTTTTGAACAGTGATTAGTGAAAGTGAAATTTTAACATAACGTAGTATCAGTTTTAACGTAATTTAACTTGCCTAATTTTCAATTTTTTTTCCACTGATACCGTAACAAATTTTTTTTTCTTTCAATTTTTTTTACTGTCGTGTGTTAAGCCGCACCATGTGCGTGTAAATAAATAATTGATCGGATGATGTGAGGTGGGGTCATGCGAAGGGTCGGCCTTTTTCCACCCTTTTCCGTGCGTGCCGTTCGTTCCTCCAGGACAGGCTGTGCTGGAGGGCGGCACGCCACATGAGTTGATCGCGTCGGGGTGACGGTCTCGTTCCGGGGGATTGTCGCTGGGATTGTCATGCGGGCGTCCCTCCTTCATAAATGGCATCGGGAGCCGTCGCGACTGGGAAACAGCATCCCAGTAGGCGGGCCGATGAGGGGAGGCCCGTGTGGCAGTCACGGCGGTAGTCGCCTGGGATTGAGACGGTCACTCCGAAACGATCACTCCCAGCTTATCATTTTCTTTTTGCCGCTGAGGCCGTGGCAACTTAATTTTTAATTTCCATTTGTCCCTCCAATTTTATTGTCATGCGGTTATTCAAGCATGAGAAATATGTCTGAGAATCCCCACGCCGCACCGCGAGCTCTAGCCAGCTACTATACCGCATCAGACCGCTATTCTCATGTCTGTTAACGTAATCCCTTGGGGATTGCGTTACAGTAATACAGGTCAATTTAACCCACCACCGACTATCAGAGTTCAACAGCTAGTTGCTTCGAATATCAACCCAGATACCTACAGGCCACCCCCGAATTTTAATCCACACATTCCACCACCAAATACAAATTATCAGTCATATCGGCCTCGCAAGCTTATGTCGAAGTGGAACATATCATTTGACGGACTACCTACCGGTTTACCCATTAAAAGATTCCTTTTTATGGTGGAATACCAAGCCAAAGCTGACGGTATTGGGGAAGCCGAGATAGTCCGAGATTTTAGTTATGTCCTCCGCGGTACAGCGTGCAATTGGTATTGGGACTTCGTTCAGCGCCATGAAAATGTCAGCTGGCTCATCTTAAAAGAGGAATTGAAGAAACGATTCCAAGATCGGCGTTCTGATTTAGATGTGCGGCGTCAACTTGATACGCGGAGACAGAAAAGTGGTGAAAAATTCATAGATTTCTATCAAGAAATGGTAGCTATCTCCTTACAAGCTGAATGCCCCATCTCGGATTCAGAACTTCAGTATATTTTACATCGTAACATGCGGCCGGGTTTACAAGAAAGGGTGTTAGAAGACCAAGTAGATAGTTTAGATGGGCTGGTAAGACGATGTGTGGCATACGAAGATGTCTGGAGTCGAACGGGCATGGTACCCGAGCTATTATGTCAGCAACGTAGGTTTGTTCACGAGATTGAAGTTGGTGAGGGTCGTTCTACTCGAGCAGACGGGTTACAAAAATCTCACATGATCCCGACTCAATCCAACAGTAGATATAATGAAGAAATCGCGGCCCTACAATTCAACCGGGCACCAATTACATCCACTCCTAACAGACATTTTGTTTCCGTTGGGTCTAGTGAGAATAAAGAACTCCATTGTTGGAACTGTGGGGGAAACGACCATTTTTATAAGAATTGTCTTATTCCGCATAGTCGGATATTTTGCTATGGATGTGGTGCATTAGGCGGATTACATCCACATTGCCTGAAATGCAAAGGAATTTCGGGAAACTTGCAGGAGGGGGTAAGAAACTCAAGCATCTCTACCCCCAGACAAATGAATCCCAATTGGACTCCCAGACAAGTAGCTCCAATGTGGAATCCTCGACAAATCTCTCAAAACATCAACTTCAAGCCAATGCAATCGAACAAGATATCGCGCGAGGATGTGGCCACGAATGTAGATCCCAAGTTTCGAAAATTACAACAAAGCAACCAGTCAAAACATTAAAGATAACCAATAAATTTCTTTTCAAATCTGCCCCAAAATCAAAGAACGCTATTCCCCGATGTATCCGATATTGGAAAATGAGGAAAATAATTAAAAGACAGATGGCTGAATCAATAATTTCCGATGGAGGTGACGGTAGGCCTTATGCCGAGGTCATAATTGGTGGAAGGTCGTATATAGGATTGCTGGATAGTGGCGCAAACATATCTGTTTTAGGAAAGGGTTCTGAGCAATATCTTAATTCGCCGGACATTAAATTTTATAATTTCCCTTCATTGATAAAGACCGCTAACGGAAATAAGGTAACAATATTGGGATACATCAAAGTTCCCATAGCATTCGCCGGAAAAACGTGTAGTGTAATTCTACATCTATCTCCAAATCTCAATCAAGAGCTATATTTAGGTGTCGATTTTTGGCAATTGTTTGGCTTAAAAATATCTTGCCCCTCCAATAAAAATAAAAATGCGACTTTCAGTGGTAACGATAATATCTCTGCAGAATTGACTGGTGATGTAATCCCTAGCAGTTCTTTACCAAAACATGACCTAACGCCCGAGCAACAGGAGATGGTACAAGGAGTTATCAAACAGTTTCCCTCATCTGACGTCTTAGGTCTGGGTAAAACCGGTTTAGTGAAACATGTGATCGATGTTGGTAGCGCCCTGCCTATAAAACAACGGTATTACTCCGTCTCGCCAGCAGTGCAAGTTGACATATACCAAGAAATTGATAGGATGCTGTCTCTAGGTGTCATTGAGGAGAGCTGTAGTTCGTGGAGTTCACCGATCGCCTTGGTTCGCAAGCCGAATGGTAAGAAGAGATTGTGTCTGGATGCAAGAAGGTTAAACGAGGTGACGGTGAAGGATGCTTATCCCTTACCTATCATTGAGGGTTTGCTGGGGCGCCTAAACCAAACTCGGTATATATCTAGTTTGGATTTAAAGGACGCTTTCTGTCAAATCCCATTAGATGAGGGATCAAGGGATAAGACCGCCTTCACCGTCCCCGGTAGACCACTATATCAGTTTACCGTTATGCCATTCGGCTTGTGCAATGCGCTTCAAACGATGTGTCGTTTGATGCATCGGGTGATACCTCACGAACTGCACGCTCAAATATTTGTCTACTTGGATGACCTTCTCATCACAAGTGAAACTTTCGAAGAACACCTGGATCTATTGCATAAAGTGGCTGATTTATTGAAAAGAGCAAATTTATCGATAAACGTGGATAAAAGTCATTTTTTACTAAAAGAAATGAAATATTTGGGGTATGTTGTCGGAGATGGAGTGTTAAAGGTAGACCCAGATAAGGTTTCGGCGATAGCAACATTTCCAAAACCTAAAAATGTACGGCAAATACGTCGGTTCCTTGGTGTTACTGGTTGGTACCGCCGATTTATTGCGCGGTATTCGGAAATTGCAGAACCATTGACACATTTACTAAGGAAGAATATCAAATTTAATTGGGCTGACGAGGCAGAGGAAGCTTTTAACGAGCTTAAACATGCATTGTGTACAGCGCCGGTGTTAAGAAATCCAGACTATACGGCACCATTCTACATACAATGCGATGCATCTAGTACAGGAGTGGGCGGAGTGCTGTTCCAAAAAGACTCCAGTGGCGAAGAGCGTCCCGTTGCCTACTTTTCTCAGAAACTCAATGCAGCGCAGCGAAATTATAGCACTACAGAGCTTGAATGTTTCGCGGCTGTATTGAGTCTCAAGAAATTTAGGCAATATGTAGAAGGACTCCCTTTTACCATTATCACCGATCACGCAAGTTTGAAGTGGTTAATGGGACAGAGGGACCTATCTGGACGTCTCGCTCGCTGGAGTCTCAAAATGCAGGGCTTTAATTTCAATATCGAGTACCGAAAAGGGAAAGATAACGTTGTCCCTGACGCTCTATCTCGAAATTTTGCAGAAGAACTTAGTTTAGACGATTCGTATAATCCATTGCACCTTGATCTGAATTCACCTGCTTTCGAGTCCGATCTGTCATATAAAGAATTAATAGACTTAATCATAAATTCACCGGAAATTCAATCCAATATGCAGGTTATCGATAACAAAGTATACATAAAAATAGGCGATCCAAGTAATAATAGTGACGATAGTTTGGATATTCCCGAGTGGAAAATATATATACCTTCACGCCTGGTGAATGAGTTATTGAGTGCAGCGCACATACCCCCAACATCAGCTCATCTGGGGATTCAAAAAACTATTGAAATTCTCAGAAGGTACTATTATTGGCCGGGAATGATAAAAGACATAACTCACTTTGTAAGTAAGTGCGATATATGCAAAGCATCTAAAGCCGTTAACCAAATCATAAGACCACCGATGGGTACATACGTACAGTCGATACGTCCTTGGCAACAAATATTTGTTGATTTTTTGGGACCCTACCCACGTTCTAAGAACGGTAATCGATATATATTTGTAGTGCTAGATAAGTTATCTAAATTTGTTTTGATTGAGCCTATGCGCGAAGCCACCACAAAGAATGTTATTAAATTCTTAGAACACCGCATATTTAATTT
This sequence comes from Tipula vernalis, assembly GCA_958295665.1. Taxonomy (NCBI): domain Eukaryota; kingdom Metazoa; phylum Arthropoda; class Insecta; order Diptera; family Tipulidae; genus Tipula; species Tipula vernalis. Next base: position 198,001,015 of record OY282559.1, on the reverse strand, counting down.
ATTTGGCGTACCGGAAATTGTTTTTAGTGACAATGGCAAGCAATTTACCGCAAATGCTTTTGCTGCGCTGTTGTCAAAATTTGGAGTCAAACATATTCGTACTCCTAAGTATCACCCGCAACCGAATGCCTCGGAACGTGTCAATAGGACCATTTTAGCAGCGATTCGTTCTTACTTAAATGAAAATCATCCGGACTGGGATAAACACGTTCATTCCATTGGTTCTGCCATTAGGAACGTTGTGCACAGCAGCACAAAATACTCGCCATACTTTGTAGTTTTTGGCCAACATTGTATAGGTCATGGGTCAACTTATGGGCTATTGCGAAAATTAAATGACTTAGGGAATAGACACGTAGAGATATCCAATTGTGATCGGCAGGATCTCATCCACAACAAGATTTTACAACACTTGCAGAAATCTTATGAATTGAGTGCTCACCGGTACAACCTGAGAAGTCGCAAACGCATTATTAACGTGGGAGATTTGGTGTTTGTGCGCAATTTCGTTCAAAGCGACGCATCAAATAAAATATCGGCCAAATTATGCCCCAAATTCGTTAAAGCTAGAATTCAAAATACAGTTGGAAACGTTGCTTTTGAAGTCGTCGATATGAATAATAAAAGTTTGGGTATATATCATCGAAAAGATATTCGAACGTACATGGTTTTTATTCATTTGAAATTATTTGTTTTGGCTTATTAGTATCTATAGTCGTAGAGTTTATTACTCGGTATCGTTAAGTTTAATTATCTGCTTATAGCCCGGCTTGAAACATCTCATGGGTGTGGGTCTGCCCCACGATTTGTTACGAGGTCGTTCCAATTTGGAGTGAAAATATTATTGGCGAAGCAACCTACTATTTTAGTATTGAGATATAACCGGACCATGTACTGTACTGATTTTTTTTGGGACTGTACAGACTGGAGTATTAGTGCAAGGGTAATGGTAAGCTATTGTTTGACGAATGCAATTTTTTTTATGATGATCGAGATGTTTTTCTTTTTTTTTGGAAAAAAAAACAACAAAAAAAAAATAACGCGAGAGACGGGCAGTTAATTAAGTGATTTCAATCGATAAGCTGCAAATAAAAATTAAGACCAAATTAATCAAGAAACAAATCCAGTTTCGATAAAGAAATAAAATTGGTTGAAAATATAAATAATAGCTTAAATAATAGCTTAAGTTGTATGTCTGAAAACTAAATTTTTTGTATGTGTAAAGCAGTGCGTTTTGGGTGGAATGATAAGACCCCGTACTAAAACGGGTTGATCGTTTGAAGCCGTTGTGCTATTATTAATCTTAGTTCTGTGTTGGGCTATTGAAATAGATACCAAAAATTTGATAAGACTAATGATATTATCGAACGTTGTAGTAATTTCGATATAGTTTTAAGTGGATACCTAGTATAAGTTAATAATTTGTAAATCGTCATTAAATATGCTATATAAGTGAATTAAACGGTTGTAAATGACCATTGCGATAAATCTAACGGTAGCAGCATTGCGACGATAATCAAATCAGTGAAACATAAAAAGTATGAAAACCAATAAATAACTAAGCTAATTAATAAATAAATAAATTAAGTAATAAATAATAAATTGTTCAATAAATAATTACTAGTTCATTAATAAATATATACATTGGAAGCCACATATGAAATAATAAAACCAAGAATTAAATCTGTATGTGTAATTTAAAAAAAAAAAACAGTTAAATTTTAAACAATTCCTATAAATGCGAAGCAAAGCATTAACTAAAAAAATTAAAAGTGTTCGGAGTACAGTGAAAATTGAAAATAACATAAACTGTGAAACCAAAAATTATAAAATTGTTGTTATTGTACTTTTAAAATTTGTGTGTACAATTAAAAAATTATACCACACGATCATCCTTCAACTTTCATCATATGCAGTCTTCGTACATCACACTCAGATAAGATTTTTGTATTATTATTATATTATTATTATTTTATTATATTTTCTAATTTTATAAATTATACTAGAATTAAGTATTTTCTCTTGGGATAATTAATAACGGGTCTTTATGCGCATAATTTGTAGGGTAGTTTTAGTTATTAGATTTCATTATGAAAACAATTAAAATTAAAAAAATTATGAAATTTGTTATATAAAATATGTAATATCTATTTCAATAGTAATTCTAAAAATTGAAAATATTACACAAAGTTAGTATGTTAAATTTTTGCATTAGTATTTTTATTTGTTTGGAGCTTTCGATTGTTTTCGTTTTGTCGTTTTTTTGTGCTTAATTTCAGATGAGTGAATAGTTTAGTGTGTTGAGAGTGGGGATGAAGTTCAGGTGAGTATGTTAGGTAGGTAGAGTAAACGAGGAGATTAGCTGGTGTCCCATTTTTTTTATTATTTTTTCTGACGGTCATCACAGATCGCTTCATGTTTCGGTATACCCACCCCATCAGCTCCTGAGCCTTAGCCGGCGCAATCGACCGTCACCGAAACCTCTGAAATGATAAATTTTCTGATAACAATTCCATCGGAATTGTTACAATGGGCTATTGGGCCTTTCAAACCTTTCAAATCCGGTGGAGGGGATGGTATCTTTTCAGCTTTACTTCAAAAAGGTATTGTTATACCTCCTATGGATCTATAGAGAGGGCAGCAATGAAAAAAAAGGGTTCCGCTTTCTACAATTAGGTGGATCCGTTCTATGCTGGAACATCGTGAAATTACTGACAGACTAGGTGGCGAGTCAGTAACCATCAGGGCCGTAAAGGGCTGTCCCCAAGGAAGCGTACTATCTCCTCTTTTGTGGTCATTGGTTATTGACGGACTACTGGTCCTTCTGAGTAGCCATGGGTTTGATGTCCAGGACTATGCGGATGATGTGGCTATCATAATCAGAGGCAAGTTTGATGAGGTCATTTCTGATCGTATGCAAAATGCACTCAATACCCGACAAACAATTTGAGTCCGATGGGAACGTGAATGTTACCATTATGGACACAAAATTTTTTATTTTGCTTGTTTATTATCTCTGAAATTTTATTAATTTACTGTTTATTTTAGTAAAAATGGTGTCCAACATGTGTCCTATAATAATGTTCTACTGTATTTTGATATACATAAAATCATCTCTTTCCATTTTCTTTTTATTTTCGTTTCATCAATTGTATTTACAGGTAAAAATTGTGTCGACCTTGTGTCCAACTTTTGTCTAATTTTTTGAACACAAATAAAATTGAGTACGCTCACAAATATGATATTCTCTTTTTGCCTTTTATTATCTATTTTAATTTGCTGTTCACTCTCGGTGAAGACTCATAATGGTTTCATTCGAGTTTTAGATTTTGTGATAAAAGTGTTTCAAAATTAAAAGTATTTTAACGTGTTTTCTGTTTTTGTGCTTTTCGGTTAATTTAAAATTAATTAATTAATTAATACCTATATATCTATAAGTTATATAACTATTTAAAAAACCAGGTAAGTGATTTTGTTTTAGTTAAAAAAAAGTGTCCGACATTTTTGAATTGGTTGAGGTTATGTTTCGTCCACCATGTGTTCGTCAATGCATGGAAACATTATTTTTTTATGTTGTGTAATTATTTAAAACATAAATTTGTAAGAATTTTAACAATTATTAAACATTAATATTTACTGCTTAGTGATAGATTGCAGATTGTAACAATTTTTCATTATCGGTGAACTTTGTAAGTCAAATATGTCCTACAAAACCATTTTAGATGTTTCTGAGCGATCTAGAAAAAGACGTTTCTACACGAGAAATGTTACGCATTTAACGCATTATGATGCTCATCAAGCACCACAAACCATCACAGGAGAAGCAAGCGGGTTGATAGATAATCAAAATATTCTAACGGAATTAGAATCAGATATAGGGAATAAGTCTAATAAAATTATAAATTTTTTAAAATGTTGGGCGATAAAACACAACATAACTGGCAGGGCAACAGACGAGCTACTCGTGTTTTTAAAAAGTAATGGATACCCGGATATTCCGAAAACCTGTAGATTATTATTTAAATTCCATAAAAACTCTTCCGGCCGAAATAATGCTTAATTTTAATGTTGACGGTGTTCCAATTGCCAAAAGCAATCGCAACTGTTTTTGGTTAATTTTATGTCAAACAAAAAAATTTAGAAAAAGAATTGATTTTTGTTGTGGCTATATATCATAGCACTGTTAAGCCAAATGATTTTAACGAGTTCTTGCTGCCTTTGGTTGATGAAATACATGTTTTAGAGCAAACGTATATTTTTAAAGACAAGGCTATTAAAATATCACCTGGATTATTTATTTGTGATGCCCCAGCCAAAGCGAGCATAACTGGTATTAAATCGCACACTGGAACTGGATATCGATATGATTAACCAATTCCCGCTGGATTATCTCCATGTTGTATGTGTAGGTGTAATGAAAAAGTTTTTAAATATATGGGTAAATGGACATCAACCACATATTCTACAGAATCGCGATATAATGCAAGTCTCGTTACGCTTAGTAGACATATCATTTACGCAACCATCAGGATTTCAAAGAAAAATTCGACCACTTACGGATTTCGGATATTTTAAAGGATCAGAGTACCGAACATTTTTAATTTATTCAGCACAATTTGTTTTAAAAGACATTTTATCTCAAGAGAAGTATAACCATATACGTGTACACCAGAAATCCCATTTTAGAAAACCCAAGATTTCTATATATAATTCGAACCATTGGGATTGTGCAATTTTGTGCCTGTAATTAGAAAATTTGTGCATAGCGTTTTTTAGGAAAAAGGATGGGATTTCTCACGTGATTATCATACCAGAAATCCCATATATTCCGTTTATATAATAAAACATATTTTTCGGAGTATGATGATTGTGCAAAATTGTGCGTTACTAAACTGACCATGAAAATAGTTTATATTATACCCATATGTTTGGCACGGGTTGTTATAGCAATGCACTTCCCTACATGGAATTTTGATGTACATTCATTTTCCCATTATTTGCTTTAAAAAACTGGAAGTACGTCACAACAATGTGGAAACTAACGATAATTAGCACAATTGGGCTAATGTACACCATAATTACTCACGAAATAATTTTTTAATCGATAACATATCAAGTTACCCGTAAAAAGGTATGTATATTGCATATGTTTGGCACGGGTTGTTATAGCAATGCACTTCCCTACATGGAATTTTGATGTACATTCATTTTCCCATTATTTGCTTTAAAAAACTGGAAGTACGTCACAACAATGTGGAAACTAACGATAATTAGCACAATTGGGCTAATGTACACCATAATTACTCACGAAATAATTTTTTAATCGATAACATATCAAGTTACCCGTAAAAAGGTATGTATATTGCTATATAACAACCCGTAAAGCAGGCGTGTCGTAACAATACACAGATTTTTCGATGAAAAAATTGTATATAAATTCGAGCAAAAAGTTATAATTCTCAATTGCAACGGGTTGTTGCAATTCACACAACATAACTTGTCAGTTGGAATAGTCAGGTTGTGTTTTATCATGAATTCCACCGTTCGCCCGTGCTAGATAGTTAGGGTATATGTGGGTTTTAAGGGTTTTAAGGGTTGGACATATGTTTGGCACGGGTTGTTATAGCAATGCACTTCCCTACATGGAATTTTGATGTACATTCATTTTCCCATTATTTGCTTTAAAAAACTGGAAGTACGTCACAACAATGTGGAAACTAACGATAATTAGCACAATTGGGCTAATGTACACCATAATTACTCACGAAATAATTTTTTAATCGATAACATATCAAGTTACCCGTAGAAAGGTATGTATATTGCTATATAACAACCCGTAAAGCAGGCGTGTCGTAACAATACACAGATTTTTCGATGAAAAAATTGTATATAAATTCGAGCAAAAAGTTATAATTCTCAATTGCAACGGGTTGTTGCAATTCACACAACATAACTTGTCAGTTGGAATAGTCAGGTTGTGTTTTATCATGAATTCCACCGTTCGCCCGTGCTAGATGGTTAGGGTATTTGTGGGTTTTAAGGGTTGGTCAGATGTTTTGGCACGGGTTGTTATAGCAATGCACTTCCCTACATGGAATTTTGATGCACATTCATTTTCCCATTATTTGCGTTAAAAACCGGAAGTACGTCACAACAATGTGGAAACTAACGATAATTAGCACAATTGGGCTAATGTACACCATAAGTACTCACGAAATAATTTTTTAATCGATAACATATCAAGTTATTGAATTTAGAAAATTTTTATAGGCAAAATGCGGAAATGGCTATAACACCCTGTAAAAAAGCCCTACCCAGCATTTTGAAATTTTGGCAAGGATAAATCACTATGACAAAGCTGCCCCAATGCTAAAAAATTACAAAAAAAATTTAGAAACATGGAATTTTGATGTACATTTATTTTCCCATTATTTGCGTTAAAAACCGGAAGTACGTCACAACAATGTGGAAACTAACGATAATTAGCACAATTGGGCTAATGTACACCATAATTACTCACGAAATAATTTTTTAATCGATAACATATCAAGTTATTGAATTTAGAAAATTTTTATAGGCAAAATGCGGAAATGGCTATAACACCCTGTGAGAAGGCCCTATTCAGCATTTTGAAATTTTGGCAAGGATAAATCACTATGACAAAGCTGCCCCAATGCTAAAAAATTACTAAAAAAATTTAGAAACATGGAATTTTGATGTACATTCATTTTCCCATTATTTGCGTTAAAAACCGGAAGTACGTCACAACAATGTGGAAACTAACGATAATTAGCACAATTGGGCTAATGTACACCATAATTACTCACGAAATAATTTTTTAATCGATAACATATCAAGTTACCCGTAAAAAGGTATGTATATTGCATATGTTTGGCACGGGTTGTTATAGCAATGCACTTCCCTACATGGAATTTTGATGTACATTCATTTTCCCATTATTTGCTTTAAAAAACTGGAAGTACGTCACAACAATGTGGAAACTAACGATAATTAGCACAATTGGGCTAATGTACACCATAATTACTCACGAAATAATTTTTTAATCGATAACATATCAAGTTACCCGTAAAAAGGTATGTATATTGCTATATAACAACCCGTAAAGCAGGCGTGTCGTAACAATACACAGATTTTTCGATGAAAAAATTGTATATAAATTCGAGCAAAAAGTTATAATTCTCAATTGCAACGGGTTGTTGCAATTCACACAACATAACTTGTCAGTTGGAATAGTCAGGTTGTGTTTTATCATGAATTCCACCGTTCGCCCGTGCTAGATGGTTAGGGTATATGTGGGTTTTAAGGGTTTTAAGGGTTGGACATATGTTTGGCACGGGTTGTTATAGCAATGCACTTCCCTACATGGAATTTTGATGTACATTCATTTTCCCATTATTTGATTTAAAAAACTGGAAGTACGTCACAACAATGTGGAAACTAACGATAATTAGCACAATTGGGCTAATGTACACCATAATTACTCACGAAATAATTTTTTAATCGATAACATATCAAGTTACCCGTAAAAAGGTATGTATATTGCTATATAACAACCCGTAAAGCAGGCGTGTCGTAACAATACACAGATTTTTCGATGAAAAAATTGTATATAAATTCGAGCAAAAAGTTATAATTCTCAATTGCAACGGGTTGTTGCAATTCACACAACATAACTTGTCAGTTGGAATAGTCAGGTTGTGTTTTATCATGAATTCCACCATTCGCCCGTGCTAGATGGTTAGGGTATTTGTGGGTTTTAAGGGTTGGTCAGATGTTTTGGCACGGGTTGTTATAGCAATGCACTTCCCTACATGGAATTTTGATGTACATTCATTTTCCCATTATTTGCGTTAAAAACCGGAAGTACGTCACAACAATGTGGAAACTAACGATAATTAGCACAATTGGGCTAATGTACACCATAATTACTCACGAAATAACTTTTTTAATCGATAACATATCAAGTTATTGAATTTAGAAAATTTTTATAAGAAAAATGCGGAAATGGCTATAACACCCTGTAAAAAAGCCCTACCCAGCATTTTGAAATTTTGGCAAGGATAAATCACTATGACAAAGCTGCCCCAATGCTAAAAAATTACAAAAAAAATTTAGAAACACAGAACATCCCGACACAGACATAGAACATCCACAATTGATCAAAATCGTGATTTTTCGAAGAGGTTATATGGGCGATTTCCGGAAATCCCACCTTTTATTAACATTCGAATTAAAACAAAGTGTGGTTATTATGCTGGCCATGTTTCACGTTTGTGCATATTATACTTTAGCCAAAATAGGCCATAGAACATCCATAATTGATCAAAATCGTGATTTTTCGAAGAGGTTATATGGGCGATTTCCGGAAATCCCACCTTTTATTAACATTCGAATTTAAACAAAGTGTGGTTATTATGCTGGTCAAGATTCACGTTTGTGCATATTATACTTTAGCCAGAATCGGCCATAGAACATCCACAATTGATCAAAATCGTGATTTTTCGAAGAAGTTATATGGGCGATTTCCAGAAATCCCACCTTTTATTAACATTCGAATTAAAACAAAGTGTGGTTATTATGCTGGTCAAGATTCACGTTTGTGCATATCACACTTTAGCCAGAATCGGTCATAGAACATCCACAATTGATCAAAATCGTAATTTTTCGAAGAGGTTATATGGGCGATTTCCGGAAATCCCACCTTTGATTAACATTCGAATTAAAACAAAGTGTGGTTAGTATTCTGGCCAAGTTTCACGATTGTGCATATCACACTTTAGCCAGAATCGGCCATAGAACATCCACAATTGATCAAAATCGTGATTTTTCGAAGAGGTTATATGGGCGATTTCCGGAAATCCCACCTTTTATTAACATTCGAATTAAAACAAGGTGTGGTTAGTATTCTGGCCAAGTTTCACGTTTGTGCATATCACACTTTAGCCAGAATCGGCCATAGAACATCCACAATTGATCAAAATCGTAATTTTTCGAAGAGGTTATATGGGCGATTTCCGGAAATCCCACGTTTGATTAACATTCGAATTAAAACAAAGTGTGGTTAGTATTCTGGCCAAGTTTTACGATTGTGCATATCACACTTTAGCCAGAATCGGCCATAGAACATCCACAATTGATCAAAATCGTGATTTTTCGAAGAGGTTATATGGGCGATTTCCGGAAATCCCACCTTTGATTAACATTCGAATTAAAACAAAGTGTGGTTAGTATTCTGGCCAAGTTTCACGTTTGTGCATATTACACTTTAACCAGAATCGGCCATAGAACATCCACAATTGATCAAAATCGTGATTTTTCGAAGAGGTTATATGGGTGATTTCCAGAAATCCCACCTTTTATTAACATTCGAATTAAAACAAAGTGTGGTTATTATGCTGGCCATGTTTCACGTTTGTGCATATTATACTTAAGCCAAAATGGGCCATAGAACATCCATAATTGATCAAAATCGTGATTTTTCGAAGAGGTTATATGGGCGATTTCCGGAAATCCCACCTTTTATTAACATTCGAATTAAAACGAAGTGTGGTTATTATGCTGGTCAAGATTCACGTTTGTGCATATCACACTTTAGCCAGAATCGGCCATAGAACATCCACAATTGATCAAAATCGTAATTTTTCGAAGAGGTTATATGGGCGATTTCCGGAAATCCCACCTTTGATTAACATTCGAATTAAAACAAAGTGTGGTTAGTATTCTGGCCAAGTTTCACGATTGTGCATATCACACTTTAGCCAGAATCGGCCATAGAACATCCACAATTGATCAAAATCGTAATTTTTCGAAGAGGTTATATGGGCGATTTCCGGAAATCCCACCTTTGATTAACATTCGAATTAAAACAAAGTGTGGTTAGTATTCTGGCCAAGTTTCACGATTGTGCATATCACACTTTAGCCAGAATCGGCCATAGAACATCCACAATTGATCAAAATCGTGATTTTTCGAAGAGGTTATATGGGCGATTTCCGGAAATCCCCACCTTTGATTAATATTCGAATTAAAACAAAGTGTGGTTAGTATTCTGGCCAAGTTTTACGTTTGTGCATATTACACTTTAGCCAGAATCGGCCATAGAACAAATATAGCTAGCTAGTAACACGAAAATTGATCGTTTAGTCCTATACATGTACATACTATATATAGGTTCGGAAAAAAAATGAAATACAAAAAATATTAACATGCTAAATGAAACGTTTAGAAAAATGTTAAATGTTTAATTCAAATGTAAATAAAAGGTGGGATTTCTGGAAATCGCCCATATAACCTCTTCGAAAAATCACGATTTTGATCAATTGTGGATGTTCTATGGCCGATTCTGGCTAAAGTGTGATATGCACAATCGTGAAACTTGGCCAGCATAATAACCACACTTTGTTTTAATTCGAATGTTAATAAAAGGTGGGATTTCCGGAAATCGCCCAAAAAACCTCTTCGAAAAATCACGATTTTGATCAATTGTGGATGTTCTATGGCCGATTCTGGCTAAAGCATAATATGCACAAACGTGAAACTTGACCAGAATACTAACCACACTTTGTTTTAATTCGAATGTTAATAAAAGGTGGGATTTCTGGAAATCGCCCATATAACCGCTTCGAAAAATCACGATTTTGATCAATTGTGGATGTTCTATGGCCGATTCTGGCCAATATTATCTATTTTCAAGGACAGTTTAGTAACGCACAATTTTGCACAATCATCATACTCCGAAAAATATGTTTTATTATATAAACGGAATATATGGGATTTCTGGTGTGATAATCACGTGAGAAATCCCATCCTATTTCCTAAAGCACGCTATGCACAAATTTTCTAATTACAGGCACAAAATTGCCGAATCCCAATGGTTCGAATTATATATAGAAATCTTGGGTTTTCTAAAATGGGATTTCTGGTGTGATGTACACACCATATACTATTACTGCATGTTGCCATTCGTATGTGTTTGAATGGAATGTATACCGAAAAACCAAAAATGATTAAGGTTATTTTGAAATTATTTGTACAAGAGACAGGACGAATTTACGGCAACGAAAACATTTCGTATAATGTCCATTCATTAATCCATGTACCGGATGATATATTGCGGAATGGAGGTTTGGATAGTTACATTGCTTTTCCTTTTGAAAATCATATGTTTTATATAAAATCCCTCTTACGTAAAAAAAATTAACAGCTGGTACAGATATGTAACCGATTAGTTGAACATGCTAACATATTGACAATAGAAAACCGAACAAAAGTGCAATTGTTACCTGGTTTACAAAACAAAATGTTTAATAATTCAGACGAAGTTATATATTTAGAACTGAATCTTAAAAACATGAGAATTAATTCTGGCTCTAGGAATCAATGGATTTTAACGAAACAAAAAAATATTGTGCAGTTCATTCATGCTGAAAAGATCAATCATAAAATAAGGTTATATGGTTCAGAAATTTGCGGAAAAGAAAATTTTTATAATTTACCTATCTAGTAATTTAGATATTTATAAGACTAAAATGGATCCAATGTATTGGCCTATAAATGTAATTGGATGCAAACTTTTCATGATGGAGCATAAAAGTTATTATGTTTTCTTACCAATCTTACATTCGGCGTAAGCCATTCCAATGTACTTCAAAGCTAATTGAATAAGGTAGATCGGTGTAGATCGTTTATCTAATTCCGTCTTATGTGTAAACATTAATAAAGTTAAACTGTTATATTATGATTCGCAGATGTATATGATTGTAGAAACGGTTTCTTCGGATGACGGTTTGGAAGTCGTAACAGTGCTAGATCATTGGATAGAAAATGATAAATTATATTGGCCGTCGATGAAATTATACCCAAGAGCAATTAAGTATGGATATAACAAAGATGAATCCTGGGAATGTTTTGCTTTTAAATTCAAACATAGGTATTTATTTTAATGTCTACTGTTTATTTAATTAATAGGTGCATAAAATATAATAAAAAATGTCTATTTCTTCTTTTAGAAACATATTCAGAGGCCAAAAAAAAGGAGCGAATGTTTAGTAATTATACTAACTCAGAGTCCGAAAAGTTTCATTAGAGAAGCAGAACTGATTTAAAACAACCGGGCTACGACTTTAACTTAACATTTGAAAATAATGACAAAGATTATGAAAATGTTTTTCCGAAATCACAAAAAAATATCTTAAATATCAAAAAAATTAACATAATAGAAATGCAGACAATACCACCGAATTATACTGAATCAGGCCAAAACATGCTTAATGAATACTATATATTAAACCAATAATTTCTTCACCTGTTGTTCGGCAAAATGCAGTCATTGCTGAAAACGAAACAGATTTGCGGCTGCAAAACATTGAAAATAAAATAAATCAAATAGCAATTTCAATGTCAACAACCGAAAAAAAGCTAGAATGCATTTTGGAAATGCAGTCTGCACTAGTATCACTTATAAAAAAACAATTTCCAAAGAATTCTGCTTTGGTAAAAGATGTTGAATTCATCATGCCAAGTTTTCCTATAACATCAGTACCCGGGATTGAAGAATTTAATAAAAAATTATTAGTTAACACTGAGTTTATGGAACAACTAGTAAGTTCATTAAATCATTTTCTTCAACAATGAAAAGAGTAAAGTAAAAATATAATCATAATATATTATAATTATATTCCCGTTTATAGGTTATCAGACTCAAAAAGAATGACTTTAAGCCATCCATAAATGACAGCGTAAAAAATATCATGGAAGGTATTTTTACCTACTCCTTGTTACAAAAATTTACCTGGACTGGGCGAAGCGGACTCGATAGAAGTACATATATTAATTAACAGCATAATTTTATTATTTGGTTCTAATTTATTTATCTTAAAAATAATTTCAGATATAACCAAGCTGATTTTCAATAAAAATTCAGGGGTTTTGGATTTAATTTCAAATGTAATAAATTATAAACGACAAGAGGAAATATCCCCGCATGTCATACAGAAATCAATTAAGGAGTTTTTTAAAAGAATTTCTCTAAGGATTAACCGGCAATCACTGAACGTTACATTATAAATTAGTCAACGTTTTGAAATACCATATCGTTATTTTTTTAAATTATGTTTTCAAATGAAATAAATAAACTTTTATTTTTGTTATTAAATTTTTTGTATATGCAATAATTGAAAATTATATTCATATAAAAACTATTATATTTAATTATTTAAAATAAAAAGTAATGAATTTATAATTTATATGGTTTTTTACATATTGGCGAAAGCACCACCAATTGTCTACTTTATTATGAACACATAATTATGTACAATGTTCATCGTAGTAAACACTAAAGTAATAACATTGGGTGGACTATTGACTTTCTTTTAGTCATACACGTATCGAACACAAAAATGATACTTTTGTTTTACTTTAGTATGACACATCCTATATTTAAAGTGCTTCATAAGCGTTTATATGTTATAGGCACACATTGACATTAAGTAATTACTTTGGTAATGTTTCTTGGTCGGTTACTTGTTGTACCTTTTCTAAGACTTAATACAGACACAAGTGGGACTAATAAAAGACCCAAGTCGTAACATTTTATTTACTTATTTTTTTATTATTTCCTCTCTTTCATTCTTTTCAGAGAGATTACATTTTTTGCATTTCTCTCTCACAAAAAACACTTTTTACCACGGCGTTGTACACCATTTGTCAGTACTTAAGTCGGTACTTGTAACATGCCATCGCGCTTTACACATAGAATCTGTATATAACGAATAATAATACTAACGTGGTAACATTTCATTACGTTATTTAAATTGCAATAGAATAAATTTTTTTGAAAACAGGTAGCTTAAGTATGACGCTCTCCGAATTTACATAATTTCTATTATTGTTAATATACATAGGAATTTGGATAAGTTGAAGTTTTCCTGTACGCCGAATAGCGGTAGTAACCTGTAATACGATATTATTTAACCGAAATTCTTGAGCATTTCAAATTGAGATTCTTTAGTGATAACAACGAGTCAATAAAACTAAAACAAAAATAAAAAAAATCGTTCACCTCTTTTAATATACATACCATATATATTAGTGTTAAGAGGAAGAATAAAATTGCGGAAAACTAGGACCGCATGAGAAAAATCTTATCAAACAAATAGTGTGGGATACATAAAATCACATCAATTATTTAAGTAGGTAAAATATAGAATTTATGTTTTTATATAGTTCTAATAATATGCTTAACGTTGATTATATTTTTGGGTGGTATAGGCTTAGAACCGAGGTTGTAATATTCGATAGGTAAGTTGCATACGCATAACACAAATTACGAAGCGATAAACAAAAACCCATCGCATAGCTGCACTAACGGGGGTATACGACCTGCGTAGTTTGTTTGCGGAGTTTTTTTTTATTGTGCTGATGCTGTATTTTCCAACGGGGATACAGACAGACATATCATAGAGGATATTACACCGGTTTCAAATTTAGATGCCAATTTGCATTAATTACCATAGCAGTGCGTTATTTGGAAAATTTCCAGAAGACATTTTGTCTATTTGTGTTAATTTCTGTTAATTTTGTTAACTTTTTGGTAGTTAGTTATTTATTTAAATTAGTGTTTCTTTTGTTAGTTATTATTAATATTAGTAAATAGACTACTTAATGCGAAGTGAATATTTTATAGGGGTGAATATACTTACCTACATACATTCGGGGCAAGCATTTTTTTTCAGCTTTCATAATGCCGTTTTGGAGGGACACCTTGATCGCTCGCGTAGTCCGACCAAAAGTGGTAAGTTTTCCATAAATTTTTTTTTTATATATTTACGCTTGTTTTCTCATATTCACCAGAGATAAACTATTCATTTCTTAAAATTTTGAATATTTAGAGTTTAATTATATTTATACAAAGTTAAATCTTTTTAAGATATTATTAATGGCTGTAGTTAATGTGTGAAAAATACAGTTAAAGAAATGTATTAATTTTTTTTTTGATTGTGATCCATCGTGATTGAAACTTTGACGCTCGTGACTTCCACCTTGCTAAACTATGTGAATTTTTATTTCAGTTTTGTGATTTTTGTTTAGTTAATTTGGGAATAAATTTTGATTAGTAAAGCACACAGTTAATTGTTTGTACGTTGTTAAATCGGCTATACATAAGAATCCTCCCAGCTGACGTGGAGGCTATCCTATTAGAAGTATGCAAATGGGCCGATAGCACCAGACAACAACGTTACATACTTTTTCACACTAAGTAGCACATGCACTATTGGACACATTACAGATACCATATGGACACATTGTTTGCCGGGATATAATATGGCAGTGGTGTTACCAGGAAGGATTCAGTGTCAATCCAAACAAAACTGTCATTCTTCCTTTTACGAGGAGGAAAAAGCTTGCGCTTACAGCTTCCTCGTTAAACGGTACTACTGTACCTTTTTCCAGCGAGGTTAAATATCTAGGGGTTATCCTAGATCAAAAACTGAATTGGAACCAACATTTGTTGAAAGTTAAAAACAGAGCCACCAAGACTTTTTAGGCCTGTTAAAGACTCTATGGGCGTACTTGGGGACTACAACCAAAAATGATCTACTGGTAATTTCTTACAATCATTAGGCCTATGGTCACCTACGCATCGGTTGTGTGGTGGCCTAAAACTGAGCAGAAGGCAACGTAAACCTTATTGAATAAGGTTCAGCGTATAGCCTGCATCGGTGTTACGGGCTCAATAAAATCATGTCCAACCGCGGCGATGGAGTCACTTCTAGGACTGACACCGTTGCACCTGCATGTTAAAAAGGATGCTGCAATTATGGCCCTGAAAATGCAGGCGGAACGAAATACCAGGCAAAATATGGTGGGGTCATCTGGAAATCCTTAAGGAATTTCAGACAGACCCTACCATAGGAATGCCTTCCGACTGTATGCCAGCTCAACTGGACTTCCACAAACCATTCTGTGTTAGGTTACCTGACCGGGATGTGTGGAGTGCAGGTGGACCTTCCTTTGAGCGAGGGTCCATGGTATGATTTACAGATGGATCAAAAACGGAAGATGAGGCGGGGATAGGAATACACGGGAGTGGCACTACCCTCTCGAAGTCCTAGGGTATCAATGCTACCGTTTTTCAAGCAAAAGTATTTGCTATAGAACTTTGCGCTAGGATAGGCATAGCAGAAGGCCTAAATGATGAAAAGATTTATATTGTATCAGACAGCCAATGGACCTTAAAGGCTCTTAGGTCTTGTACCGTTAGTCAAGGCTAGTATGAGATTGTCTGAAGGTTATTAAACATCTGGCACGCTCAAATAAGGTAACACTTATGTGGATGCCAGGTCATACTGGAATCGAATGAAACGAGGCAGCTGATGGCCTCGCCTGTGAGGGTTCTGCCTCTCCATTTATTGGACCAGAACCCTTCTGTGGTGTCACTAAGGGACACTCTGGGAGGATGTTCAAAGTCCTCCTACTGGCACAGAATTCCAGGTTTGCGACAGGCGAAGAAATGTATATCACCTTCGTCTGTCAGGGTTAAGGAGTGTCTTGAACTTAGGAAACCTGAGTTGAGGCTGCTTATCATCTTAAGATGGGCCTAAGTACGACAGATAGATGCCGCTTCTGCGATCTGGAAGCGGAATCAGCGGAACATGTTCTGTGCCAATGCCCAGCCATTTTCCAGCAAAGACTGCAATTTATAGGAGGGAGAACAATGAGCCCGGATAGTATGTATCTTGTACCGGCCAGTAGTATTATCAGATTCATTAAGAGCCTGAATATTGACTGGACGAATAATTAAGTAGGGTCCAGCACAATAGATCTTTTTGGTCGCAGTGCGAGGTGGCTTATCACCCACATGGCTCTTCAATCAATAATAATAATAAGAAGGAAGGAATGTTGAGCCCTTAGAAATTCTCAATAAACCATTCCAAGTAGTCGTCGGCAGTCTTCAGTAGAGTCGTGACACTCTAACAGCTCAAAGTGCTCCTCCATGTGGCGTTAACGATCTACAAATCATCCAGATACATGAAGATTTTTCATTCAATTACTTTATGCATTGGGTGACACATAGACGCGTGCTGCATGACACAACCCAAACGGCACCACTTTGAACTGATAGATCGGCCTCCACGGTACAGTAAAAGCAGATTGTCTTGGCAGATTCCGCAAGCGGTATCTGTCAGAATTCGTCCTGTAGGTCCAGTGCAGCATGTATTTAGTTTCCGAAATCCATCGCAAAAGTACGTTATATGATTGGTAGTAAATATATCCTTTTCAATCATAGAATTTAACTTTTGTGGGTCTAGGCATAATCCAGTTTTTCCATTCGCTTCCCTCACAAGTAGTGTAAAGTAAGGGGTTACATCCCACCCCAAATAGAGTAGATTTTTATATGTAAATTACAACAACTTAAACGTTTTTGACGCTTAGACATTTTTGAAACGTGTTTTTTATATGTAGACTACAGTGCAGCCACGGTAACTAAATCTCTATATAAAATGAAAACGTAAGAATATAATTTTGATTAAAAATCCGTCGTTCAACTGTACATTATATTTTTTTAAAACTTTTCGTTGGATGGCGGCACATTCACAAACTTTAAGCTTTCAACTTTTCCTATTACTTAACTTCTCGTTAGATGGCAGCACATTGCTTACAGTTTTATTATCAACCAAAATGACTAAAACTCTATATAAATTTATTCAAAATCAGGTACTCAACTGTAAATTATTATTATTTTTCCAACTTTATCTGTAGATGTCACCTTATAAAGTTTATATTCGGTGTATGATTTATAACTTGGACGAATAATTTTTATTACTTAATTGAAATTGGATAGTGCAAAGTTATAATAGTATTTTATAATTTAACCTTGGCATTTAAAAAGAAAACTAGTACAATGAAATAGTAAAATGTAAATAAGAAAAAATATAAGAATATATTTTCATATACGAAAAAAAAAAATTCTTAAATGAAATAGGATAGTGCAAAGATGTAATAATATTTAATAATTTAACCTTGGCATTTAAATTTTATCATTAAATGTTTTGGATGTGATAATAAAAAAATAAAAAATATTCGTTAATTTCTGTCTATGTAAGAGAATATTATTTGAATTGAAGATGAATTGATCGTATAGTTTAATTGAATTGATTGTATAGTTATTAACCTGGGTGGTCATTTTGTGGTGCTATATCATATTTGGTGATAAAACTGTGATAAACTACCATTGGTCGTAGCTTACTGCGGTCCCATCTTGGATGAACAACGTCACGTCGTATAATGATTTGAATGAAAATGACCACAATATCTTCCATCTTACTTCTACAAGTGGAAAAAATTGTTTATTTTGTTGTTTAAATTTTTTTTATATGAAGTTTGGTTAAAAACACCTCTAATCAAAATTTCAAAAAATGAATGAAATTTACATTGACGCTAATGATAAATAAATGATATTTATTAACAAAATAATCATTTATATATTATTGAAATAAAATTAATGTATTATTATTAAATTTACAGGAAAACGGAATATAAAATCAACAATTATTTCAGTTTTGTGTAGTAAATTGTATGTTAAAAGAACCTTTCTAAGTAGCCTAGAATAACAAATTTCACAAAAACAATCATCCTCCTAATAGAAATGGACAAAAAATAAGCAATTTTTTAAATGAAAATCAACATAAACCATCTGACATAACCTCACAAAATGCAAATAATGGTCGGTGTTTAAACATGAAATTCTAATAAATCAAAGGGTTTTCTAGTTATGTTAACTTAAAAATATAATAATTACTCTTTTGTTAACAAACCAATTGGTTTTGCACTTCATATCATGGTAATTTTCATTCATTTTTTTAAAATTTTAAATTAATTTTTTTATACCAAACTATATGGAGTTTGATCGGAAGCAACTAAATTAAAGTTTCAAAAAAATGAATGAAAATTACTGTGATACGAACTGCAAAACAAAATTGTTGATTAACAAAAGACTAATTATTATATTTTTAAGTTAACATAACTAGAAAACCCTTTGGTTTATTAGAATTTCATGTTTAAACACCGACCATTATTTGCATTCTGTGAGGTTATGTCAGATGGTTTATGTTGATTTTCGTTTAAGAATCGCTTATTTTTTGTCCATTTATGTTAGGAGGATGATTGTTTTTGTGAAATTTATTATTCTAGGCTACTAGAATGGTTCTTTTAACATACAATGTACTACACAAAACTGAAATAATTGTTGATTTTTAATTACTTAGTAATATAAAAATCAACAATTGAGGTTACGTAGGAAAGTAAAATCATCACTTTGATTCATTGCTTTCCCCTTAAAATTCATTTTGCAGTGTTGTCATTTTGTGGTAATATATCACATTTGGCGATACTGTGCGAAAAATAAATTGTCGTAGCTAACTACGGTGTTGTCATGGATGAATATCGTTACGTCGCATAATGATTTAAATGAAAAAGACCACAACTTCTTCCGTCTTACTTTTACAAGTGGAAAAACAAAAATTATTTTCTTGTTTACATTTGTTTTATATGGAGTTTAGTTAAAAAAAGCTCTAATAAAAATATCAAAATATGAATGAAATTTACATTGACGCGAAATATAAATGAATGATATTTATTAACAAAATGATCATTTATATATTTTTGAAATAAAATTAATGGGTTATTGTTAAATTTACAAGAAAAACGAAATACAAAAATCAACAATTATTTTAATTTTGTGTAGTAAATTATTTGTTAAAAATAACATTCTAGTTGCCTAGAATAACAAATTTCATCGGGAGCTCATAATAGCAAAGGACAAAAAAAAATTCTTAAACAAAAATCAACATAAACCATCTGACATAACCCCACAAAATGCAAATATTGGTCAATGTTTAAACATCAAATTCTAACAAACCAAAGGCGTTTCTAGTGTTATGTTATGTTAAAAATATATTAATTGGTCTTTTTTCAATCGACAATTTTATTTTGCACTTGATTTCATGATAATTTTCATTTATTTTTTTGAAACTTTAATTTAGTTGTTTTTGATCAAACTCCAACTAGTTTGATCGAAAACCACTAAATTGGGGTTTTAAAAAAATGAATGAAAATTATCATGAAAACAAGTGCAAAATAAAATTGTTGATTGACAAAGGACTGATTATTATATTTTTAACATTTTATTTAAATAATAAACACCTTTGCATTAAAGTATTACTTTATCACCACATAAATAGCACTTCGTATAAAATTTTACTATAATGTCATTTGAGGTTATGTGGAAACATCAACTTATCACTTTGATTCATCATTTCCCCCTTAAAATTCATTTTGCAGGGATGTGTTTGTAGACTTTCTCCATTTTTTTATATCACACAAAAAAAGTCTCCACTAGTGATATAAAGGTGTGATATAGCACCACAAAATAACCACCCTGATATATTATATCTGCATTTCGTGGAAATAAAATAAAATATGATGTTAAGATTGCTGACCTTGCGTACATATGATAAGACATTTGTGAATATATAAAAGATGTACTCGTATGGCAATTCAATTTTGACGATGCAATAATTTTATTCATGACGAAATATTTTTTCTTTATTACTGACAATTACGCAATTTACAAGAGATAACAAATGTATGCTCATTTGTCAATAAAATGAGATTAGATAAATGAATAAGAAATAGAATGATATAACACATCTGTAAATTCTCCATATAAATTAATAGAAATATATTTTTTTTAATTTTTTGTTTTGTCTTCCTAGGGATGTTTCCTTATAATTTTTTTTAAAATCATATGTGTAATAAATGGGGTGGGAAAGGGGGCTTAAGTAATTGGTCTACAAACAGCCCAAATGTCATCCTCACCTGCACGTGGTGCACCCTGCTAGATAACTAACGAGGCTCTGGCGACCGAGACACGGCGGTATAACTGACTATCGAGAATTTAGTAAATGATGTTCTCAAATTAGACTCAATACCAACTCTTACTGGTCAGAGTGGTAGATGCTTTATGACCAGTAAAATAAACAATGAATAAAACTAATTCAGGAAATTGTACCCCAGGTGGTAACACAGCTAATCAGCTGGCAAATCCACCCTCTAACAAGGCTGGCTCAAAGGATTCTGGGGTGAGCCAATCATTGTTTAACAGCCCTTCTGGGCAACCCAACCCATTTAAACAACAATCCAGGGTGGGTAGATCTTCACCACCACCAATAGCAAACACCTTAGAAAGGGATAACGCCAAACTGCGCAATAAGATTTACGAAATAGAAAAGTTAACTTTAAATTTAAACTAAGATCTAAAAAACTTACAGCGAGAAAACAACGAGTTAAAAGATGCTCTAAATGCAGTAATGTCTGAGAAAGAAACCACTAAGATAAACAACACCAATGATCATATAGAGGTTATGTGTGAAACAGACGAGGAAGAACTCAATAGAGAAACGGGATGGATTCTGAACCGTAACAAAAAAAATAAGAAACGTAAGATGAGTAAATCACCACAGATTTCACCCGAATCGAAACAATCAGTTGAGCAGCTTCCAACCGGAAGTAAGCACGTGCAACAGGAGGATAAAGCTCAGGTTCCGCCGGAACAAAAACGATCAAGTAATGAACTCCCAACCGGAAGTAAGAATGTACAACTGGAGAAAAAAGTGCCACGGCCACCTCCAGTAATGATATCTAATTGCAATAATTATCAGAGTATTAGAAACGTCATGGACAACAATCATATAAAATTTCAAGCTACAGCGTTAAATAGTGGTGATATCAAAATAAATGTCACAGACGGTGATTAGCTACAGAAAGTTAACAGGAGCTCTTAATGAAGAAAAGGCAACATGGTATTCCTACGAAGATAAGCAGACAAGGAAAACCAAAGTCATTGCTAAGAAGCTACACGCTTTATGCAAACCAGAAGAGATAAAAGAGTATCTGTTGGAGAAAAAATACATACAAAATTAAAGAAGTTACACAGCTGCTAAAAAGAGGTGACAAAACACTTCTTCCATTATATATGTTGTCGTTTGAAAGAACAGAAGACATTAAAAATATTTATGCAATCAACGAAATACTCCATATGAAAGTGCAAAAAGAAGCAGTTAAAAAATCTAAACTGATCCCCCAGTGCAAAAAGTGCCAAGTCTACGGCCACACGCAAAACTTTTGTAATAAGGAGCCCAGATGCGTGAAATGTGTAGGAAAATACCGTACGGCTGAATGTACGAAACCAAAAGATATCCCACCCAATTTTATTAACTGTGGAGAGGCACACCCAGCCAACTACAGAGGTTGCATTGAAAAATTCGCAACAAAACAAGGGAAACTTCAATAAGTTCCAGGCCAGAAATTAACTCAGCCCCAACAAGAATATCTACAAATTTAAGGCCACACCAAACATTTAACAAGCTATCAAGAACTAATCCAAATGTAACATTTTCGATGTACTATCTATTGGAAGTTCGAGAAGACAACATAGTCCTCTTTTAGTTAATGATCCAAATAATAATCAAACTAATAAAATACTACAAGATATTCTTGACTGACTTAGTTCACAAGAAGAAAAGCAAGAAAAATCCCTTATATCAATCCTACAAAGGCTCACCCTACTCGAAAAACATGGCATGGAACTGCAATGGTATATTGCAACGACAAAATGAAATACAACTATTTTTTTGATTTAGAAAAAATAGATATATGTTTATTATCTGAAACACACCTTACTACTCAAAGTCATATAAAAATCCGTGGCTACAAAAGAGCTTCATCAAGCAATAATTAAATACAACTGCAACTGGCATTCTACTGGAAAACCAACTTATTGGCCCAGTGGTCAAAATAAAACACCAGACCTAATTGACTTCTTTATAACAAGAAAAATCCCGGTTGATTATATACAAGTGCAGGAAGGATTGGACTCCACATCTGACCACTCCTCTATTTTAATGATAATAAGTGATATAATAATTACTAATGGTAAACAGCCTCTGTTAACAAATAAATATACTGATTGGAAAAAGTTCAGGAATGAACTAAACAATAGCATCATTTTAAACACACAACTTTCATCAGAAGAAACATTAGAACAGAAGGTGGAGAAGCTCGTCAAAGACAGACAGCTAGCGGCGTGGAAAAGTACTAATACAACAAACAAAAAAATAGCTGACAAATGCTATCCAATGGAAATTAAATCACTAGTTATAGAGAAGAGAACTACCGGAAGGGAATGGCAACGTACACGAGACCCAACCGTCAAAAATAGGTTAAATAATTTAACACAACGAATACGTAGAGAAATACGGGAATTCAAAAATAAATCAATAAATTCATACCTACAATCTCTCACCTATGACAAAGGTAGTGATTATTTATTGTGGAAAGCAACCAAATATTTGAAAAGGCCAGTTATGCATATACCACCAATAAGAACAAATAATGGTTACCTGGCTACAAAGCAAAGAAGAAAAAGCAGAAAAATTCGCGGATCATCTCGAGCGTATCTTTCAGCCAAATTTAACAACACTTAACCAACAGGATATACTGTTTGGCGGATGACGATGCTCGAAGATTGAATAATTTTATCACCGCCAATTACTTATTTCTTTATTTTATTAAAAACTCAATATTTTTATGTTTCAAATTAATTTATGTAATTTTATTTTTATATTTTTATCAAGTTTTATTTATGTAATTTATTTTTACATAGTTTTATCAATTTTCATTGTTGTTTGGGTTTGTCAATGCAAAAAATCCAATTTTTTATTTAGGCAAAATGACTGACCAGTTTATTACAATGTTCGAAGTACAACAACATAAAAGAGGAAAAAAAGTTCTTTTATAAGCAAAATTTTCGTAATTAGTAATAAACTTAACCTAAAACGATTGACGCGACGTTCAACGCAAGAAGAATGAACTTATTCGAACTCATGGATGCAACCAAGAACTTTCGAATTCGAAGACGTCCATTTTTCATAATGGCGTTGTGTTTACAGTTTGAAACGTCAAACTAAAAATTAACAATAATAATAGCAACTTAATAATAATAATGCAATCATAATATAATACGAGTATAATATAATGTAATATACTATATAATACTAATATAATAATAATATAATAATACCGAATAATATTTGTAAATGTTTATGTATTT